>BDDC01000180.1:0-24420 GCA_001662425.1 Chlamydomonas sphaeroides | reverse complement strand
ACCTCCATGGCCCGTGCAAAGCTCAGCGCCTGGCGGAAGTAAGCGTACTTGTACCCGTCGGCGTTGGCAACTGCAGCGGCGGGCGCGGGTGTGCAGGTAGGCGCACATGCAGCAGGGACACGAGGACGCATGTCTATCGACATGTACGATTATTGGGTATGGATACCTAAGGGCTTGGCCGCTGGCGCTGGATGGCTAGTCATGGAAGTTTGCTTTGGCAAATTTAGTGAATTGAGCGGTGCATGAAGCTCAAGCAGCCTCATCATGCACGTGCCCTTGCTGTTGACAGTGCCCTTGGGGGCGCACCATTGCTCTCAAACGCCGGCATCACGGATGGAGCATCGGTACGGCACAGCGGCCGGACCGTATCCAGGTCGCAGTTTTCTGACGCAAGGCCGTTGCGCTGTGACCTAGGGTCGACCTTGAGGACCATACACCTGCCGTACGGCAGTGGCGCCGCATCCTCAGCACTCCAAGGCCGCTCCTGCAACCGAGAAGGAAGCCATACAGCACGCCAGTCTTGCATGTATGCTGCTGGCTATCGGTATGCATTGCGCACTTATGCAAGGATTAAGGACGGAGCTTGGCGGCTGCCTGGGTCCAACTCACTGTAAAGTACGCCGGCATGTCGTCTGCGTTCAGCCACACAGGTGGTAGCCAAGGGGGTGAGGGATCAGCCGTCACCGCCATCAGCTTGTGTGCGTGCGTGTGCGTCATGTCACCATGCCATCATGGCTCGCCTTACCAATGCCAACGCTGTTTTGGGTGTAAGCCTCCGAACCAATCCCGAGCGTGTTGAACCCAGTCCACATGTTCAGAATGGTGTCTGTCAGCTGCGGCCGGGTCCATGCCCATTCTGTGGTGGGTGGACAAGGGGCACGCAGCCGGGGAGAATCATCCCCGTGACCTCACACCCCTGGTGAAAGCAATCAGCCCATCGACGTGGCATGTTGACATTCAGCAGCGTAGCGAGCTAACCAGCCGGCCGTGTGTAAAGCCACCATGTGGGTGGCCGTCCTTTTATCTAACGTTTTCATGTTATTTATTGTGCTTCCGCAGGCAATACAATTGCGTGATGTATCTGTGGCTTACCATTCACCATGCGAAGAACGTTCCGGTACTCGTCCTCTGACGTAAATGTTGCCAGGTAGCTCTGGCGGCTATTGCAGAATGCCCGCGCCGACATCCAGCTCATGGTTGCCCCGTACATGGTGTAGTGGACGCCGCTGAGCGTCAGCTGCATCTCCAGGTTGGTGAGCGCGATGTTGGGCATGGGCGTGTAGACGGACGGCGTCCTCGTCTGACACACATACGGGCGCTTCTGTTGACAGGACAGGTCGTTCCAGGTGGTGCGCTTGCTGCGGGTCAGCAGGGTAGGGGAAATTATGTGAAATATGCGGGTCCCGGCAACGATAAATAGTTAAACAAACAGTGTTGCACGTCAGCATGTTGCATGTGGGCTACTGCGATCCTGAAGCGTCGTCTTACGCTCTGAGGGCCTCCCGTTCTTCCTCTGAAAGGCGCTCCCATCGCTTTGCCATGCGCCTGCAGGGGGTTGGTGTGATACTCTGCAGTGCACACGGGTATAGCTGCCTTTCGCACCACCCTACTTGAGGAATCTGTCTTCCCGAACTGTGATGAGGGAAAAGAGTACAGCGCGGGGGTGGGGGGCAAGAGAATGAGTCAATGGTTCCCTTCCACAGTGTGCTGGCAGGGGCAAGGGCAAGGGCGTAGTCCCGCCCCTTGCACTTACCGGAAAAGAAGTCAATGATATCATACACCACCGGCCTGTCAAACAGCGAAAGAAAGCCTCAGTTAAATGAGTATGGCACCGAGCATCAAAACTGGCAGTGAGAGGCTCGCTTGCAACCGCAGCACCCTGCCCAGTCAGCCACTTGCTTTTTCTCCTGCAGTGAACGAGTTTGGGGTCGTTGTGGATGCACGCTGGTGAGCTGTGGAATGTACGCTATTGCGGCGACAGCTTGGACGCCTTACCCACCTCCATCAAGTATTCATCTTTCAGATAGCTCGAGACCTCCACGCAGTGTTCGTTGTTCTGGTAGTTGTCTGGCTGCTTTGGGTTGTCATCTGTGCATGCAGCAGAGGTAAATCATGGCTCGCGCGGACACGCTACCCCAACCAAGCAACTTGCCAACCAGCGGCTACCCACACATCAATCAACAATTAAGAGAACAGCTGCAGGGGCACGCACCCTGCAGCTGCAATGTGTTCCGCGTATCACGCAACATAATGACGTACCCCAGAACGAGCTCCCGGCGTCGGGCAAGTTGCCCGTCGTGTAGCGAAACACAGTGGTGTTGTCGGGGTCGCGACGAAGGCCGAGCCAGTACTGCGTCTTGCGGCCGGATGTCTTGCCGTTGACATAGGTACGGATTGCTTCCGTCACCTCGTAGAACTCATCTGCCGAGGTGAATTCCAGCATCCGGCCGCCGAAGCCACCCTCACACATACCCCTTGCCTCGCCCCAGGTTAGCGGCGAGGCGAAGTACATGTTCACTAGGCTGCCGTACGTGTGCGTGAACGCCGGCTCGGGGGTGTTGGCAGGAGGCGGCGAGGGCGGCGGTGGCGGCGGCGGTGGCGGCCTCGAGAACCGCACTTCGTCCGGGGGGCCAGTCCACATAGTGCCTGCACACAGAACGCCACGATTGCCGTGGACGGCACGCACGTGTGCGGTGTTGGCTGCCGGGAGCCCCTGGGCCCGGCTACCGGTCGGCTCACCGCTCTTGCAGGCGAAGGCCCTGGGCTGGTCACAGTCCAGGGCGATGACCTGACTGCTGTTGTCAGATAACGTGAGGGAGCCACAGAGGCCGTTGGTTCCGGCCACCACCTCGAGATCAAATTTGAGCGGCAGGCGCCAGGTCGACAGGCTGATCCCCTCGGGGCTCTGTTTGCGTGATTAAAACAGCACACACGGCATTGCACACATTACTTTGGTGAGCATGGCGCCGGCCGTCATTCTCAGCTCATGGCAGCGCTGGCAGCACATGTATCTATCGTAGCTGTGGCGGAGCTCGCAACACGTGTCATGTATGCCGTCCATACCATTGCGAGCGAACGCACCTGTGTGCGCCAGGTGTAGCGCCCTGCCACGCCATCCTGCGCCAGAGCTGTCCATATTCCGTCGGTGTTGTTGGTGGACCGCAGCCAGGCCGCCATCCAGGCCTGCTCCTCGGCGCTCATGAACCACAGCAGGTCCTGGCCCTGTCGTGGGTGCAGCGCGGCGCAGCGGGGGCACGGACAGTAAATGCGTCGGCGGGGTTGTGAGCATGGCGGGCCGTGTACGTGTGGGGGGCTAGGGCTGATTTTGGGGAGGTGGGGCTGCTGTTAGGATGGGTAGAGAACCAGTGCGGCGACGATATCAGGCATTGTGCGGCTTGGGCAGCAACCGCTGGTATGGCACAATGTGGGAGACCTGTGCGCGGATTCGACATGCAATGGGCTGCGGTGCCCAAAAACGCAGCACGTTGCTACGGCGGCATGTGTTGAGATGTGGCAGCGGCGGGTCGGGACCACCCATCACGTCGCAGCGGTGCGAGGTCAACCTAGCATGTACCTGACTGCGGCACATCCGGGCTGCATCGTGCCAACCAAGGAGGTGGGCCGTGTAAAGTGTCACCTTCCTGTGGCGGCGCGGGCACACGCCATCCACACACATGCAGGGCAACAATAGCGTTGACTGGAGACCAGCCAGGGAGTGCACGTATGTGCTCCGCCTGCCCCAGCAGCCCCGGCTACATACCCCTTATATTCTGGAGCAATGGTTTCGACAATAAATTGCGCAAACACAGCGATGGTATTGATTCAAGAGTTACTAGGACGGGCCACGCCCAGCGCCCAGCGCACCAAGATCCCATGCTCTCGGTTGAGCCGACCGCGTTCACTGGCCGTGACACGCCCGGCGTTGCATCTGAGGATGTAAAGCAGAGGGGACTTCGTTGGCATATTCTAGCCGTGGGAGCAACAGCCGGAACAAATAAAGTGCCGTGATGCACGCACATCTGACCGTGCTCACCTGCAACGCTGTCGTCAATAATTGTGCCTGGCGGCAAGAGGCAAGGCAAAACCAACAATTTCAATCCCATCTTATGCTACCAAGTAAACACTTGCACCCCATGGCCAGCCCAAGCCTAGTGATCGATACTGCCCCGCGACTTACTCGTTTCACATACTGTCGCCATACGGGCGGATCGCCAGCAGGTGGGCGAGCAGGGCGGGTTCAGAGTATTGCAATGACAGGCTTTCGCACGGAGGGAGGGGCGCCGACACCCACGCTCGCATGCATGCAGCACCCACCGAAGCTGTACATGCGGTCACAGCCGCCAGCCCACAGGGAGCCGTTCATGGTCTGCCGGCTGTCGAGTCGGGTGACGTTGTAGCGCAGCATGCCGCAGTACGGTGAGGCTGCGAGTACAACAAAGATTGTCATGTGCTAGCTGGCCAGGTGTGCAGCTGCCGTGCGTGCTAATGTGTGCAGCCCCCCCCCACCCCACCCACCATAGTCCCACTCGTCTACTAGAGCCACCGGGTAATTGAGCGGCAGGCCGTCCACCCAGCTGGCAAGGGGCGGAGCAATGCAATACGCGTGGCGTCAGCAACAGAAGCTTGCAATGCGCTCGGCCCAATCGCCTTCGTCCACATCCCATCCCTCCCCTCACCGGTGTGTTGGCCACTGTGCCATGAAGAGACCGACCCAGATTGAGGCTGCAGAGCCCAGCTCGCGGGGGTCCACGTTTGCCGCCAGCAGGTCCAGCAGGTCCGTGACGTCATCCTGGTCCTCCAGGGTCGCCAGGTGGCCGCCGTGGAGGATGCACAGGCGCTGCAGGGGTTGCGTGGTCGCGATGACCAAAGGCGGCAACCTCAAAGTACGCAGGACGGACACAGCTGTGGACAAGACTTATGCTTGAGGCTCATCAGAACAATGGCAGCCCGAAGGAATGGCTACCTGCGCCTGCTCCCAGGTGGCTGGCTTGGTGAAGAGGCGGTACTTGGAGTCCCGGACCAGCGACGTCAGGCGAGGCGACCAGCCCAGCGCCTCGTCATCTGCAGGGCGCGCCGCATGCACGTCCGCCCGTCAGTACGCAACAACCCATCATGAAGTGGTTCTCGGTACTCTTGGCGCGCTAGAGGTGCATGCGTGGTTAGCGTGCGCCGAACCAATCCGGCAGCAATCGTGCCCTACCGAGAGTCATGCTGATGGGCGCCACGCCGAATGACGACTGGATGCGTGTGTCGGACACAGAGCACACGGTGTCCAGGTCGCCTTGGCGGCCCAGCACCAGCACGTGACTGGGGTCGTTCTCGATAGATCGCAAGGCGTCGGGCGTGAGCTCCTTCTCCGACAGCATGCGCGCACACTTGCACTGGCCGTTCTTGTAGAAGAGCTAACCGGACCAGGGGGCAGGAGGCGAGGTGGAGGGAGTTCACCATCAGCCCACGCTCTGGCCTTCGCGATATCTCTCCGCTTCAATAATAATATTTTCTATCCGGCAACCATCCATGCAAGCTGACGAGGTGGCTGGGCGTGGCACACGGGCCGCACGCGGCAGGTATCCCTGCAGACCACATACACTTGCATGCAAGGCGGCGCCCAGCTTACCGCGAGCAGCGACGGCGAGTAGGGCGACATGGTCCTGGCCGTGGTTACACCGCAGGCAAAGGCGCACATGTCCATCTCGCTGGCGGTGGTGACGAGCGTGATGTTGAACGCCGTGCCCTCCTCGCGCGGCACCGACCAGCCCGCGCGGCAGCGCGGCGTGGTTTCGGCATCTGTACGAACATCCAGGGAGATGTGCGAAAGGCAGCTCCTGACAAACTGGAGATTTTGTGTTTGAGCAGTCTACGCTAGCATGCATGCCGGTAACAAACCTCGGTCTGCCAGGGCCTTCTGCCACAAGGGTGCGCGGCAGATGGGCGCCCATCGGATGCTGTTCTGGCCGGTTACGGTCGAGTAGGGCGGCACCATGCCCGTGATGCCCGTGAGCACGGTGCGGGGCGGGCAGTACAGGTCCTCGTCGGGCTGGGTGTTGGCGATGCGCGAGACGTTGGCCTGCGATCGTTGGGTTGAAGAAGGGGCGGGCGGCATAGGTGCTGGCAGCGGTCGCAATGACAATCGCGTGCGTGAAGCAGCAGCGAGCCCACTCGAACGTGTCATGCAACATCTACACACGCAACTGACCGCTGCGCATATGAACGGCTGCAGGTCTGCAACGCAGCCAAGTGGCGTGGGTGAGGGACGGGGTGGGTTCACACAGTCATGCGGCCAGAAGGCGCTATCCGCTGCGAGTGGTGACGGCTGCAAGCTTTGGGTGCTCACCGACTTGGCACATCGGGAAGGCAAATGCACTGGTGCAGCTCTCCACCGACCACTCATCCAGAATGCCCATGCTTCTGTGTGCTGCAGCACGCGAGTCTGTGTCGTTCGCGACGGTGCTGGTGCCTGCATGGGATCAACATGCTTACAGCAGCCGCCAGATGGATGGTCTCGGCGGCAGCAAACACCGAGCCAAGCCCTGCTCCTTGTTGCTCACCCTGCTGCTGAATCCGCCACACTATGCAGGAGTCCTCCTGGAGGCCCGGCTGCAGGGTCTCATCGTGGCGGAGGTAGCCCCACTCAGTGCCATCGTCCCATGACCATTCCCGATCCCAGATGAAGAAGCGGCCACCCAGCCACACACGCGTCTCGCCCGCCACGCGCTTGTTGCGAGCCCACTCGCGGACCATGGCCAGCAGCCGCTCCGCCTCCTCCGCCGTGTTGACCGAGGCCAGGGTGCTGCCCTGCAACCCAGCACATGTACGTACGAGGCGCCAGGGTACATCCGTTAGCCAAAACAACGACGTTGTAATTAAGCAAGGGGCATCCCACCTTCTGCTGGCACGCAAGCGCTGCATCGGCAGCGGTCATCTCCACGGCAAACACGCTGGTGCGGACGCCACGATGCAGCTGGGACGCGCCGGGAGCACCGCGCGGGTTGGGTGACGGGCGGCGGCTGAGCGGCCGGCTGCAGATGACCCGGTGGTTCTGCGTGCAGGCCTGTGCCATCCACACGGGTGCAAGCATGGTCGTGCCGCCCGTGGCCGGGTAGCGAAACATGAGGGTGCCGCACGAGGCCGTCGCTGGGGCGGCTGCGTCACTGCCGCCCCAGGCTTGATAGGAGAGCGTGTCACCGGTGGTGTACTTCCAGGGGGCGCCGTCTGGGGTGTGCGTGTTTGGGTTAGTGGGAAGGAGATGTTAAGTTAGGCGTCGGAGGGAGTGAATTGGAGGTGCAGCCGAAACCGCGCTACGTCCACGGGGGCGTTGATATGATGGTGAGTGCCCCACTTTATACGGGCATGATCGGTCCGCACGTATGCACTCACTTCCAGAGGCGCTGGCGCCAAACCAGGCGGACAGCTCCCGGAAGGCGCGGCCCGACGACCAGGCTTCAACCATTCCGCGAAGCACACCCTGCTGCGCCGTGGTGGTGATCTGTGCTAGCTCGGCATTGTGCGAGTGGCAGAACGCCACGGCGGCACTCCAGGGCATGACCGCGTCAAAGAGCAAGAACTCGCTGTCCGCAGCGCTGTTGTCAACTGGCTGGTAGCGGCCCGACACAACGGGCGACAGCGTCTGTGCGATGGCGTCGGGCAGCGGCGCATCCGTGGAGGGCTCTGCTTGGGACTGCTGCTGGTCCTGGCGCTGCGTTATACTGCCGTTGCGGATCTCAAGGTTGCTCGTCTCGGCGGCGCTCGTGACGACCATGCGGCGGCACAGCACGTTGCTGCAAACAGAAGGAATGAATAGAGGGGAAATGTCAGGCGATCAAACGAGTTGTTCGTTGTAGGCCACACGAGCATCAGTGCTAGCAAAGTTTGCTGTTCTGGTGCAAGCCCCGAGCTGGCGCTACACAGATAGACACGTGCACAGCCCCGCAACAGCCAGGAGCTAGCCAAGCCGGTGCTGGCAGCAGTGTTCCGCAGCGCAGCCCGCAGCTCACTTGGCCGCGATCCTGAGGCAAAGGATGCGGTCGAGGGCTTACGTCAGTGCGGCCATCGGGAAGTCGGCCACGAACACCCCCATGGCACCCCCATTCGGCAGCTGGGACCCTGGACAACCTTGGGTCCCTGGACAGCTTCATCGCACATACTTCAACACAGCACGAGATGGAGACCCTCACCCGGCAATGCTCGTGACACAGGGCGTGTCGGCCCACTCCGTCTGACCCAGCGAGTCCCCAGCAGGCAGCGTGTAGCGGACCTCGACGCAGTCTGCCGAGCGGCTGGCGGGCACCCATCTGTCGTCGGGGCAGCACCGGATTGTGGCCGCGTTGACGAAGGTGTTGTCGCGCGTGCTGTTGGCTGGCGAGGTGTTGGCCTGGTAGGGCTGGTAGCGCACGTTAAAGCCGCACACGTACATGCCGTTCGGGCACCTGCCGGGTGCATGGACGGAAGTGAACACGGAGGGGGCACATGCCTTGTTACGAACAGCGCACAGCAAGCGGTGTCGTACGTAAGCGGGATGCTGTGAGATTTACTGACGCCGTGGCTGACAGGAAAGCGCTGCGCTGAACATGCCCTAGTAACGGCTGGGCAGCCAGTCGGCTGCGCCACCGACGACCTGTCGAGGCGAGGAGCAAAGCGTGCGAGCACCGGTCGCCTGCCGCAGGCCCCTGCACCGTACCGGGTTTCAGGCATCCAAATGCCCTCGGCGTTTGCAGATAAGGCGAGCTCGCCGATGGTGCCGTTGTTGCCGTATCTGTTGGTGGTTGCCGCAACGAGCGAGGTGTGGATTCGGGTTAGCACACGTACGTACACGGCGTGCACCCGTATCACGGAGAGGAGCAGGGCGTGACACCGATTCGCGTGTGTGTGGCGTGTGTGTGGCGTGTGTGCATGTGTACAGCGCACATGCACAGCACGCATCGCACCGGCACAGCAGCCTGGCGCTTGTGACACCAACGTCGTCGCCGCGCGTCCCTGCAACAACGAAAGGCAGCGCACTATGATGACGGCGCCATCAAGGGGGGGGCAACGGTGGCGCTGACACATGCCTCCAACGCAGGGCGGGCACACTCACATGTGTGGGTGATCGTGGTGGTGCAGACTCCCGCCGCGTTGCACTCGGTGTCCTGATGCCCGCAGCAAACGAACATATAGGCGATCCGTACAGGATCGGTAAAGCGGCGCACTGGGCATCAATGACTTGCAAGGGCTGGCTAGCAGCATAGGCTCACGTAAGACGGTGTCGATTTGTCGATCCACGCCGCTGCCTTGAGCTGCAACCCAACGGCATAGTCGGGGCCGGCGCTTGCATTCTGTAGCTGGGACTGCAGCCGGCACGAGCCAAAACGTGACCTGAAATGACAAGCAATGCAAGCAACGGATGGTAACGCGCGTTGGCAGAAGGGTAGCGGGAGTGTTGTACGGCAATCTCGTGACGCCAGCCTTACGCGTAGCCGCTTGGCAGACTGTTCGGCCTTCCGATGACGCTCGTGTCATATGTATGGTTGAGCTGGGTTTCAATGGAAGCAAGAGTAGTCGGCATGTTTGTGAGAGCATGCCGCAACATGAGGCCCAGCAGTCGAAGTGTTGGCACATGCTGTCGTACCTCGCGCGTCCTGGCGGCTGTTGTACCGATGTTGTTGTAGCATTGCATGAAGAGAGCTGCCATGCCGCCGCGGTCAGTAGTTGCGTTTGAAGAAGCGTTGCGATTGTCGATTATCTGCAGGAGCGCGTGTACGAAATGCGTCAACCCATGTACACAAACGAACACCAGGCGCACTCGACATCATCAAGCACTCTTCCGTGTTGCAATTTGAGCCATGTTGCAATCCGAGCCATGCGATACAGACGCACCCCACGCATATCTAGGATGTACTCCCCAACGCCACATTGTGACATCGCTGTGAACTGGCCGAAGCTCGTCTGCGCAAGCACGAGCACAGGAATCAGTCCTGGTAGAAAGCACAACAGATCCCACAAACACGGAATAGCGTACGCAGCACCAATACGCAATGCAGCAGCAGGTAGGTGGGCTGGGGGCACCTCACCGCGCCTTGCACGGGCACATCTGCGCGCGCGTAAAATGAAGAAGGTCGGCACGAACCGGGCCCATCAATTAGCATGTGTATAGACAATAGCAAGCACGGAATGAATGCGCCATTATGCATATATGTATGCATGTATGCAGCACCTTGGCAGCGCACAACCCACCGACGGGATCGGCGGTGCCCTTGTTGCTGCCGTTGGACCACTGGGCGAGTCCCTGGATGTCGGCCTCCTGCGGTTGGTTTGAAATGGTATGCATGGTACGCAAGGAGGGTTAGGCCCGACGGAATCGACCCCAAACCACCGCACTGTGCTAGCTCAGGTCACCGATCAGTCGCGACAGCAGGCTGAGCGTGCCGTGAAATTATGTTCTCCTTTGTCCAGCAGCGCTCCAGGCCAGTGCCACACTTGTAGCCCCATGGCCGAAGTCCATGATCCGGGCAGGCGGCGCTTGGCGGCCCCCGCTGAACACAGGGAACTTGACGCACCATGGTGGGGAAGGCTGAGTAGCGCCATTGGCTCTCATTAAAGCGGTCGTTGAGGCCGATCCAGGTGCTAATCGTCAGCGCCTTGGCGTTGCTGGTACGGAGGTACTGTGCCACCATGTCCGTGACGAGTTTGTACCTGTACGGCAGGCAGTTGACGGCACGAAGTGAGCACAGAGGCCCCAAGGCGCACCCGCCCAGGGCGCGCCACGTGCCACAGACATCCAGTGTCCATGTGCTTGGCGACCGGGCTAGCTCACTGGCGAGACGAATCGAAGTAGGCCAGGTTGCCACCCTGCGCCTGGCAGAAGCGCTCGGCTGTGGGCCGGCACCGGGCAGGCATGTCAAGTCAGGGCGCTGCGTAGGTCGAGCAGTAAGTTGAGAAAGATCCTCCATTGCTAACGTTGCGGCATCATCAGCAGCTCATCCGTCCCATGACAGCCAAGGACCCAAATGTGCATTCAGAGTAGTCGCCTCCCTCTGGAACACACGCACCCGATGGCCAGTCCATGAGCCGCATGAACAGCATGAAGTGGGAGTTGCCGTCCAGGGTCTGGGCCTCGGGCGCCACATTGCGGAGGGTGAGGCCCCCGGGGCTGGCCGAGATGGGCCGCTGGCACAGCGGCCGCGAGCTGTGGGTGTGGAAAGACGCACGGCAGGAATGGGGCGAGGAACGGCGAGGCTGGGCTCGCGCAGTCAGGGCATGCCGACGTGGACAGACGCGGGCGTGCAAAGGCACGCACATCTTGAGTACCTCGCTGCACAAGCCCACCTGTAGATCTTGCATGGAATGTCAGACCAGCTGGCGCTCACGTTCCTACATGCGATGGGGAGAGGAGGGCAGGGGCACACCATGTTGGAGATGCCTGCATGTGTGCATGTGAACACGGAGCGCCGATGTAGCTGGGCGCCAAGGCCTTGCGTCACGCGAGCGCAGGCCTTGGTCGCTTACGAAAAGAGCTGGTTGACTGCCTGCACGCAGTCCTCCTCCAGCACACCCAGCACGCCGGCGCTCATGTTTCCGTTGTCAGGCTGGCCAGGAGCCCTGCAGTGAAGAAAGGTGGAGCGAGCGAGCGGTCACAGGATGCTGATTTTCAGGCGGGATCCCAGGAGGGCAGCGCTAGCTGGTGCGATGCGAGCAGGGAACATGGGGAACGATGACCAGCACGAGCAACGATGTGTAGTCGGTGGCCGCGCATGATGCTACGCGCAGTGCCCGGCTGTGTGAGTGGTGCTTGCATTGAAGCGGAGCTTTATTAAAGCCCTAAATGCCTTACCACTTGAAATTCTGTAGGTTGGCACCGCTGTACCAGGCGTACGTAGCCTCCTGGCCTGCGCGCCGTGCAGCAGCAGCGGCGTGGAGGGCGGGTTTAAGGGGCAATGTTCGTGCATGGCTTGTTGCGGGGTCGCCCATCCCCACCGTGCCGCATACATGCTTGCAGTGATGCCCGCACCTGCATCGCTGAGGCCAATGTGGTAGTCGACAGAGCCGTCGGGGAACAGCGACGAAGGCTTGCTGAGCAGCGCCTCGGTTGCGACCCGGAACGCCGCGAGCGCGAGCTCGTCGGTGGAGGGCTCGACCAGGGAGCCGCCTGGCATCGCCACGTCCGGGCAGAAAGCTTCGTTGGTAATGGGGTCCCCCGCAAGGCCGGCAGCGACCGCTGGGAGAGCAGGTGGTAGGTCCATGCAACTCTTCCGTGCCCGTGCTGCCTGTATCTAGCTAGGTAGACACGCACGACAACGACATCCGCCTAAGCAACTGCACGCGTGCTCTGCCGCAGCTGCCCAGCTCCGCACCGTGCAGCTCGCAGACGTCCTGGGCCCTCTCCGCATCGTACAGGGCATCGTACAGGTTCAGCTCGATCTGCATGGCGGTCGATGCCGGTGGGCCTGTCAAGCGAGCGCGTCAGGCTGACACAACGAAACCGCCGGCGGGTGGAGGCAGTGCCTCCTAGTGCCACTTCGCGGATGCGCGCCCGCTCACCGTGCCCTTGGAAGCTGCCAGTTAGCATGTCCAGGCCGGTTGGGGTGAGACAACCAGGGCAAATGCGACGTATCAGCAGGCAGCTCTTCCATGTATGCTGTGGTTGCGGCCTGCCTGCCGAGCAGTGCCGGACTCACCATACCCTACGGCCAGCGGCTCCATGAACTTTATGGCCGTCCGCTCCTCCTCGGGCAGCAATCCCAAGTCGGCAACAGGCGGTCCTGGGTGGCGAGCGAGATGCGCCTTGGGATAAAGCATCAGCAGCGCAATGGCATTGACGCGCTTTGTGTGCAACCCGTGCGGCACTCACGTCGGCACACCACGGGCAGCGCGCGGTCGCAGCTGGTCTCGCCCATGTACCACTCCGAGCGGAGCACCGTGTAGGCGGCGCAGTCGGTCACCAGGGAGATGTCGAGGGTGCCGGGCACCAGCACGCGCGGAGCCTCTGCGGGGAGCCACATACAACAGACGTGCTCAGCCATGCATCGATCGCAAATGAGCTGCCAGCATGCATGTTTTTGCGATGGATGCTTCTATTTATGCGATGGTCCCAGCCATGCCACGCGCTCACTTGTCAAGCCGGTTTGGAGCTCTGGGTCCTGCGTGCTGGAGGGCGGGCCCTCGTCCCGCCGCAGCGTGCAGTCGTTGGCAAATCCGCCCGTTCCGCTCAAGGGCCTGAACGTCCAGTACCTTCGGCACCCAGGTGTGTGCGTACACGTACGACGTAGACGTGTGCAGAAATTAGTGCGTGATGCGTAATAACCAGCCCAGCCAGCGTAAGCCAGAGGCATGCGGGTCGTTGCTCAGCAGCACATACGGCTACTCACGCGCAGTCAGGGATAGCATTGCACTGCAGCGAGCACAGCTCGAGTGTCGAGTTGCGGAACGTCACGATGACGCCCGACGTGCTGCCGTAGCTAATGAAGCGTGTGTTCCTGTCGACCGCTGCAAGCACGCGGGCATAGGCACGTGGCATGACACGTCGGTGTCAGCAGCCTCTCAGCGCACACGCACGTACACCTTCCGCGCCGCTGTAATCAAGAAGCTGTGCAGGCTGGGCCCCTCGCTGCTGCCGGCTGTCTTCCCTCGGATGCCCCTCCAACTAACCCCAGCCGTAGTTGATAAGCGCCACGTTGCCGGCCGCGGTCAGGCTGCTTCCCAGGGCCTGGCTGTAAAGCAACGGAGTGCCATCCGAGTACTCCCAATCGCTGCGGTCCGGATGAGGGCACCAGGGCACGGCTGCTTGGCATGTGTGCGTGCCTAAGTCCACCCAGCAACAATGAAGCCACAAGCTGCTTATATCTTGTCGTGCCGCTCGTCGTTATGGGATGGGCAGCGTGGGCTTCCAGAGCCACTCACTACATGAAGTCGACCACGCAGACAAATGGTTGGCGGTTCTGCAGGTTGGTACGGCGTGCAGGGCCAAGGTAGTGAAGAGACGAGGATCATCATTTCAAGTAAGGGTTATGTTAGCAATTGCCGGCACTCACCGCGCATGGCACGTCATCCTGGGCCGGGCGGTGAGGGTGGGCAAGCGAGGGGGGGGGGGGCATGCATGCAGTTGCATCAGCGGCGGTCAAAGGTGCGTTGGCCGATGATGATGCATGGCGAGCTGATTACGCAGAAGCTTGCCCGGGGTGCTTGTGCGCGTGTGCGGACCGCTGACCCACCATGGTCACAGTAGTTGAGCCCATCTGCCAACACATCACGCCCGATAAGGTTGAGGGGGGAGCGAGGGGTCAGGGTACGACGCGCAGGTACTCCAGGCGCGCCGGCAATAATTATGCTCGTCCTCGATTGGTAATGCAACGACAGCACCGGCAGCTCAGCGCTTAGCTTACCACAAGCGCAACGCAATTATCGTTGAGCGCGCTCGTAAGACTTCCGCTGGGCTGCCGGAAGGCCCATGTCGCGTACGTGAACGGCGGCCCGTCCACCCACTGCAGCACGTTGCCTGGGGCAAATGTGCACGCAGGGTGTATGTGCAATGGTAATTCTGTGACAGCACGGCACAGCTCCGGTCGGCCCCCCTGCCTGTGCCAGATAGAATGCTGTTACCAGTACGGGGGACAGGGCGCATACAGAGGTTTTGGCCAACCCAATCACCCTGCCTCATCCCATAATCCGATCACGGCGAGTTAAGCTCACTACACCACCATTTATATTTCTGTCTCCCAGCAGGCACCAGCTCTGCAGCGCCCACCTTCTCGGCGGCGAAGGCCCGTCCACACCAGCCCGCCCGCGCTGTACGACGAATTGAACGCGGCAAAAGTCGACAGGTTCCGCAGCACGGACGTGTACTCGAGCGCGGTGCCAAAGGACGCCAGCCGGCCGCCAATGCCGCGACAGGCGCCAGCGGCGTCGTCCCAGGAACGTGCGTCAGCAAAAGCCAGGTACTGCTTGCCGTTGAATACGGTGCTCGCTGCGGGTTTGGGAGGCGCATCCGTCAACAATGACAACGTGCCGTGGCCTCCTGCTGTACCTGGGGAGAGTAGAGCTGTACCACCCGCATAAGTTGCAGACGTACAGGCAACTAACGTGAGGCACACCAAGATTGGCTTGCCATGACCTAAGGCGGCAGGGCGATCAGGAGGGCCGAAGCCCCCCCCCCACACACACACACACACACGCGCACGCCCCAGCCCGCGGGTAACAGCGACACGACACCGGCACGCTGCTGTTTGCCCCCCGCCGGCGCGTCCGCACCTGTGGCCTCAGTGGGACGGCTGCACATGAAGCCCATTGTGTCGCTGCATGGCACGTTGGCGGTCCAGGTGGAGCTGCAGTTCGTGTAGCCTCCCCACAACTGCGCAACGGAGCACAGCGTGCGCACGGCCACGCAGACAGTGCCGGCAGCGGTCGGGGTGCCTAGGTTCGCCGTCTTGCGCCAGGCCGAGTTGGTGCCATCCGACCACCGAAACGTGATGTCGCCGTCTGAAGTCAATAATGACAGACACCATGGTTGGGTGTTAGCTGACCGAGAGTTGATGACGTGCGTGCCCTGGCTACCTATTGCGTGTGGCAGATCAAGCAGAGCACTAGCTAGTCTGGACCCCAGGGCTCAGGCACCTGGCTTGAAGTAGCCAATCCACGCCGTCATATTGAGGGGCTGTGACGCGTGGGCCACGCGCTGGCTGATGCCAGGCGTCCCGTGGAACGCGTTGATGACCTGCAGAGCAGGGAACGCTACATCTTTCAGCGCAGGTATGCGCAGCAGCGCCGATGCGGGAGTGTACTGTACAACTACATACATGTATGCGCTGCTTCAGAAACATGCACGAAGTGTATGGAGCGCATAAGTAAAGTGCCTCGAGCAACACACGGCGTCCGTGTGTGGCTGCGTGTGACTGATGAGCTGTTGAGAAGAAAGCGACACACGTGTCATCGTGTCCCCATCACATGCTGTGTAGCTATATCACATAAGCACGCGGCAACCCCATCCATTGGCTCACCGCGTCATGCTCGGTAGCCCTGCAGAAACGAGCGTGCAATGGAAGAGGAGCATCGCGACCGACCGTGAGTCAGGTAGGCGTACGTGAATGGTCAACCGGCCGGGCCTCGCAAAACCGGCCGTGCTGGTCTAGTCTCGCACACGGCAGGCGCCTGCATGCCGCATCTCACGTGGTGAAGGTAGCGAGGTCGCCGCCGTTGGCGCGGCAGAAGCCCACCGCCTCCTCCCAGGTGCTGGGTTGCTGCAGAATGTACAGGTACTCCTTGCTGCCGACCTGGACCGTTGAGATTGAGGCTCGCAGCGCATTGGCGCGCTCGCCGGGGTCTGCGGGTATGCGGGTGCAAACAGGACGCGGGGGCCCTTGCGTCCATACACATGCACCGTACACCTGCACGCCGTACACGAACAGGCCACCGTAGCAGCCAGTACAGACGACCCAGCGGCAAGCAAATCAAGGCGTGCCGCGTAACCTGACGCACTTGGCAGCCGGTTCCTGTGAGGGACAGAAGGGCAGGCGTGAGGCGGCCAACGATCAGCCACGCCATCAATAATGCGCCACGCAGAGAAGGCAAGCATCACCATGCATGGGTCGGGAGATAACGGACTGCAACGGAACGGACCCACCGCAGTCCGGTCCACAGCTGCTGGTCCATGTCCGAGCCGGTCGAATAGTACCTGCGCACGCGCATACAGCATTTGGAGCATTCGGGGTCGGGCAACGTTGCCAACGTGCATGCTTGTCCAAAGGAGGCGAGCATGCTCGCCATCAAGCCCAGCAATCATATCAGCATGCGCAAAAAGCTTGCTGCCCAGAACCACGCCGTGTGCACAGGCAGTGGAGGCACCCTGTTCACGTCAATAGAACAAAATAGACTCGCTCCTAGATAGCCGCTGCGAGCCTCGGCAGACGCACCTGCGGAGGGCTGTGGCCATGCCCCTGCAGCGTGCGGGAAGCGCGGGGGCAGCAGCTGCGGTCAGCTTCTTCGTTAAGCGTATGTGACCGCACGCCAGCATGCGGTGGCCCCTTCATTTGCTAGCCTTGCCTCCGAGCGACACTCACGAGAGCTCGGTCTGGTCCTTGAAGGACGCCAGCTGCGCGCCGCGGCGCTGGCAGAAGATGGAGGCCTGGTCCCATGTGAGGTCCACATCGTACATCAGCAGCGTGTCCTGGGGGCACCGAGGGGCCGGCGAAAGCCGGAGATAGTGTCAATTATGGGTGCGGATCTTTGGCCTAACAACACAAGCTGAGCCGGCAACGGGCGGCGTGTCGGGGTTAAGCCGGCGAGGAAATGAACCAATGCGTGTGCCCCAAACAAACGTTAGTCGCAACACGCAATTGCGTGTGCCCGCAGCGAGCCAGGCACAGCATGTAAGGACGCTAGCTGACAGGCACGCTGGCTACGATGCTGCAAGCCAACGCACGCACCCCGTTGGTGCCCGCGATCTGGATGGCGGGGTAAGCCTTGTCGCTGGCGCTGCCGCTGGCCTGCGTGGCGTTGGTCAGGATCTCGCACAGCGGCCTCCGGACCTGGGGGCGGACAGGCAGGCGGTGGTGGGCCGGAGTCACGTCAAGGGGTCATAGGTGGATACGTATTAAAAGCACCTGACGTGAAACAGTGCAGCACGCTCGCGGCTTGGTCCACTTGACGGCATGCACACGGTTGCGCAGTTGTGCAGTTAGTTTGCTGTTCTGCAACATGATAGTTGAAGATAGGAGCAGCTAGATAAGTAGGAGCCCAATCACGGGCAGGCCTGCCTGCCCTCCACGACCCACCAGGCCGCTGCAACGCTGGTCGACCCAGTAGCTGGCGCCGCTGCAGATGGTCCATTGTGGGAGGGGCATTGAGGAGGGAGGGAGGCCCCGGCGGTACGTCATGCAAAACACATTACATGGCCGTGCATGCAACCATGATGCCACACATGGGAGCGGCGTGCTCATTCTCTGCTCACCTGGCGAGTGTCACCACCAGCTCAATGCAATCTGCTCGGCACATGAGGATACATGGGGATAGGATGCAGCAACGTAGGCACCCGGAGGTGAGCAGGCGAGCGCCATCGCCGCGCTTGCAAAATCAGGGCTGGGATGTCACCAACCCACGACATGCGAGCGAGCCCAGCATCCGGTGCGATCGACGTGCCCTGCACAACAACGCACCCTCAATGTCGCCGGTGTCGTTCGGCTCGTCGGGCGCCCAAGTCGGCATGTAGAAGGTGAGGTCGGTGCCGTCCACGTACGTGAAGTCGAGCAGGCCGTTGCCTGCGGCGCAAGCAATGTGAATAACGTGTGTCATTGCCGATGGCGCGCGACACGTAATAAAACGAATGGGAGGATTGGGACGCGCGAGACAAGCATAGCGGGATGCGGCGGATGAGGTTGGCCCATGCCATCATGCCGCCGTACAGCAGGTCGGACACGTGTGGCGAGGTCCCACTAGTCCCACTGGTCCCACCCGTACGCCGCGCGCCAATCCACACGCCGATTGTGTTGTCGGAAACGGCCGTGACGGCCCACTCCTGGATGAGCGACGTCAGCACATTGAGCTGCCGAGGCCATCGAGCAGGGTCGCGGGGGCGGTGGGTGAGTGAGTTGTCTTCACCCCAGGCGGGTGCGTTGTCGTGCTATGCCCTCACTGGTTTGCAGTAATTGTGATGACCAACATCCGCACGCAGGTGCCCCCAAGCATCCGGCTGCATGCATGCTCTAGCACGCCCACTCGCACCTCGGCGTCCCGCACAAAGGTGAGCAGGGTGCCGCCCTGGGCCATACACTGCGGCGCAGAGAACAAAGGGGCACGATGATATACAGGCATGCGTGGCACCACCGACGCACGGTGTGTATTCGATACACGCACGCTCCACACCCGCCACCACCGCCATGCAGCAGCACACAGCAACGACGGCCAGGGGGTGCAAGCAGCTGCCCAGCTACATACTCACGAACGCGTGCGCCGTGGTCCAGTCCAGCAGGATGTCGTACAGGTTAGCGCGCTTGCCTGCAGGCAGTGGGCATGATAGTAATGGGTGAGTTAGCAAACCGTGCGATTCCGCACAGCCCGACATGCCTTTATACCGAAACAGCACCAGGTACCGTCACCGCATAACCGATAGGCCGCCATGACTAAAGGCACGGAGGCGGCTCACAGCCCCACCCTAGCCCCACCCTAGCCCCACTAGCCCCAGCCCACCCACCAAGGCTTGCCGGCAGCTCCATATACGCCACGGGTGTGACTAGGTCGTCCTCAAAGTCCAGGTTGTCCAGCTTGGTGCTGATGCCCGCCACGCCCAGCGGACAGGTGCGCTGCACAGGGCGGGCGTGGATGGCAGGCGCGGCACAACAAGTTTGGGGGCGGCGTAGGCGGCGGGGGCTCCCTCACGGCCCCTGCCTCAGCGCCTCAACGTGGCATGCATGTGTCTGCGTGCATGTGCAGTCCCACGGCTGTGAGGCAGGGGGTGTGCGTGGAGGGCGGGGGTGGTGAAGAGCCAGCGGCTTGCTTAATTGCTGTGCATGTCGGCGCGCGGGGCTGAGTGGCCTGTGGCTGGGTGCGGTTAGTGCGGCCAGGATGACACCCACCCATGCATCGCCCGATTCCTCCTATGCTACACATAGATTACCCAAGCCAGAACGTCGCACCTCTAGCTGGTAGGCCGTGGAGGGCGGTGCGTTGATTAGCTCGGGCGTGATGTACCGCTTAAGGCCGAGGGCTGTGCGGGGGGCCGCATTCACCACGGGCGCCTGGCCGACGTTAGCGGACGTCTCGACATCAGGCACGGCGAACAGATCGAGCTGCGGCCGCCTGACAGCTTCTTGCAACGCGGTCAGTGTCACCATTGTTGAGGCCACTGCTGCGGTTGTCGCCTGGTCCGACGACGACAAGCCAAACCAAGCCGCCATCTGGGCCAGGGACTGCTCGCCCTCGGCGAGGCGCGCATTGTCGCACTCTGCGGTGGTATCAACAGCCATGGTCAGGATGCGCTCGCAGGGCGCTGCGGAGGCCGAGCACAACGACTCAGCAAGGTAAGGCAGCAGCCCATCCGCTCGCGGGCTTGTAGTTGTTTAGCTAGCACAGCAGCATCACGGATTGAGCGGCGGCACCGCGGCGGCTGCTGCCGACAGGAATGCGTTTATGCGCGGGGCAGCTATGTAATGTGTGGGCGTGAGCTGCCGTCGTCTCACCCAGGCGCAGCGACAGCATCTCGCTCGACACGTCGACCACCGCCGCCATGGACACCACCTTGGAGCCGGTGGGGCACTCGTACCTGCGAGCAGGCATGCATTATTGCAATTTCGTTCAGCACTCACATCAAGAGCGAGCGCACGGGGCAGGCCTGCATGTGTGTTCCAGTGTCAATTAGAACAGAGCTCCGCACGCGGCACAGCACGCCCCACGCGCGTTGGTAGATATCAACCGCCACGCCGCCGCCCGTACGTACGTGAAGGGCAGGGAGCGCGGTGTCGGCAGGCCAATAGTCGGCAGCTGGGCTGCGGGCAGGAGGTTGGTTGGCAGGGCGGACACCGCATGCGTAGGCGTAAGCTATGAAGGCGGGATACACGCGTGGGTTCAGCAGCGGTACGAAGGTGCGACAGCTGGCCGACAGCGTATGTTGGGGTTCCAAAACATGCGCCGGCTGCAAGCGAGCTTGCCTGAGAACACCAGGTCTCCCTCCAGGTCCGGCACGTCCGTGCACTGTCGGGCAGGCGCGCGGGCGTTGGTGTACAGTGCAGCAGAGCAGCAACACATACAATCCCGCCCTTACGGCTACGTAGCCCGCCGACGAGCAACAATGCAGCCCCACCTGCAGCCGCATGCCGTGCAGGTAGCTCGCGTTGACGCCTGTGTTGGTGTTGAGCAGCCGCCGCGTGGCGTCGAGGCGGGACCTCAGCACGGTGATGCCCGTGACGAAACTCGCGCCGGAGCACGACTCCTTGAACGCCACGCCAATCTGCTCGCAAACGGGCGGTCGCGGCAAGTAGCGGTGGGAACGAGCACAGCGAGCGATGCCCCTCAAGCCATGCCCACCTAGCCCACCACCTCGACCGTAGCTAGGTGGCGCCGCACCTCGGTCAGCGCAAAGTTGGGGCTGTAGGCCAGTTTGGCGGTGTGCTCGTATGTGTCGTAGCACAGCACGTCGGCGCCGATGAGCAGGCCCGGCGCGGCCGTGGCCCTGACCGGCGGCGCCAGGCTGGGGTGCTGTACCATGCGGCCGAGCACGCCGGCGATGCCGGCTGGGCACTCGGCGCTGGCAAACTCCACGGAGCGGTCGGCGCCCACCAGGTTGGCCGCGGAGCGAACGTCTGGGGGCGAGCGAGGCGGTGCGGTGGGTGTGAGGGCGACGGCGCGTGGATTCGATTACGTGGATGGAGCCGAGCCAACACGGAAGAGCTCGCGCGGGGGTTCAGGTCCAGATGTCAACGGCGATGCGCACGTCTGAGCATGACCGGGACATGCATTCAGTTGAGCCGCGGCATTCCAACCTCCGATAACAATCAGTATGAAACGCAAGATTAGGTCTATAACAAGCGACCCGTGCGCCCATACCAAGCGTTACTGTCGCCAAGCCCGAGCACACGACACCCAGCTCCCGGATGTAGGTCTCCGTCTCGGGCAGCTCCAGGGTGTCATCGTAGTCATGGCGCCCGTAGATCTGGGTCACCCACGAGCCTTGCGGGCAGTTGAGCGTAAACGTCTCCAGCGAGGCCGACTCGGCGGTCGTGAAGGCACCAGAAACTGGGGCAGCAGCGTCGAAGGTGGACGCGACGGGGATGGAAGAATCAATAAAGAAAGGAGTGCGGGGTCAAGAGAGCGGGCGCGCTCGCAGCTGAAGCCCGTCTGCTTGCAGTGGTCACGGCAGCGGCCTGGCCACGGCGATGGCCCGTATGGCAGCAGTGCAGGTCAACGCTGCGCTAGGGATTCTGGCGCTGTCGCGGTTCTTACATATATTACAACAGAAGCCACCGCCGACTCACCAACGAGCGCGGGTGGAGGCACGGCGGTGACGGTGGTGCACTCAAAGGCGATGCTGGTGAGGAAGGGCTGGCCGCCTGCGGGCGGGTGTGTGGGTGCGAGTTGCGGTATAATGCCCGTAAAACACATCATCGAGCCCTGCTGCATGTAGGGCACGATTGGCGCCGCGCACCCCGCAACGAAGCGCGCAATGAGGATGGGATGTCCGCCCTCGTCCGCCTCAGCAGCTCGCTCGATGCAAGTGAAACACTTATGTCGACCAAGACTCGACGGCTGCACCCGGGCTGAGTCATCTCGTCTTCCCGCGACACCCGTGCACTGCCCCCGGACACCAGTGCTTGCCCACACCGACACGGCACAGCCTGTCGTCTCACTGGGCAGGGTCTCCACGGTCCACATGATCTCGATCAGCGCCTGGCCCACGGGGCAGGCATACCCCCAGGAGCGAAACGTGGCGGTGCCGGCAGGCATGGCCGGCTGCGGCAGCGCGGTCGTCGTATTGAGGCACCTGCGGCGCAGCAGTGCGTGATGGTCACACGAGCGCGGACCTATCGGCAACGCAATTCACCATAGATCATAGATCTTAGAATTTACATAGCTAGATCCAGATGACAGCGCACCGGTAGCGGAAGTTGGTCATGACCGCGGGCCGCGTCGGCGCCCAGCTCAGATAGAGGCCTGCGTGCGTGTGGGCGGAGAGTGAGGCTGGGTCAGGCGAGGCTGGGTCAGGCGAGGCTGGATCAGGCGAGGCTGGGCGTGGCCGGTTCAAGCCAAGCTCAAGTGGCGTCAGAGGGGGAGCAAGAGGACGTGTCGCCGTGTTACTAGCAAAGCACGGCGGTAGAGGGGGCTGCGGCCGCCGCGGCGCAGCTGTGCTGTGCCGAGCAGGTAGGCGCGATGGTGGGTGGGCGCCCTCCTGATCATTAAAACAAGGGCGTGGGCTCTGCACGCGTCGTGGCCACTCCCATTTCGGAGTCCTGTGGGCACCGCAAGTAAGCGCACCCTTGAGCTCCGTGATGCCGCGGGGGCAGTCCGGCATGGACGTCTGCATTGGGCGCACGCACCAGGCGGGGTTGGGGCACGCACATCACCACCGGCGCACGCGCGGCAGACCGCGAGAGCGGTAAGGCCCGCCACCCTACGGCCTCCCATCCAGCCGGCCGCCGAGAAGACGGTCCGTCCGGAAAGAAACGCAAAGCAGGCGGCAGTGCGCTCTGCTGACCGCGCGCGCGCGCGCGCACGTGCGCGGGGGCTGCATTCCACACCGAGCCCACCCTAGCTACCCACCTGGGCGCCGGGGGTGCCGAAGGTCAGGTTGTTGACGGGCAGCTCGGGGAAGCCCAGCCGCACCGAGGGCGTCTGCGGCCAAGGGAGCGAGCGCCAGCAGGGCGCGGCGCGGGCGGGGACCAATGGCTCGCAGACCTATTGAGTCCGATCCGCCAAGGCTACGGCGGATGGTCACCACCGGCAGCATGCTCAATCGCTGACACTCCAACCTCATTGCGCCCGCAGAGATTAAACCCCACTGCGTGTGCGCCACATCGGCCAATCGCACGCTGGGTTCCGAGCAGCGCGCGTCGGAGGCCGCGGGCCGGGGAGTCTCGACAAGGGGCGGGGCCCTTACCTGCGTCGCCCCCTGGCTGGGGGAGATGGGTACGCAGGTGGCTCCCAGCCCCGTGTACGCCTGCACATTGACCGGCAGGTCGGATGGCTGCGGCGGCGGCGCGGTGTTGGTGAAGAGCCGGCTGATCATGAAGCCGCGGGGGCAGCGGCTGGAGCCGGAGCGCCTGGGGAGGGGGAAAAGGGGGAGGAATGGCGATGCTGGGGTGTTGGCGTGAGGCAAAAGGAGGGCGCGTGGCGCTGGTGGGGCAGCGGGTGGAGCATATGCCCTATGATGCCCAAGCGTAACAAACGTAACCCGAGGTGTTTCTGCGAATCATCACCTGGTGTTGTAGAAGTCAGAGGCGGTGGAAAAGTCGCCGTAGGTGCGGGAGCAGGTGGAGCACACCACGGCGGCTGGCGGGTTGGGAAAGGGAAATGAAGCGAGGGGCGGGACAGGGGTGCCTCCTGAGGTGCGTGGACATGCTCGCTGGCCCGTGCCGTGGCGTGTTTGTGATCGCTGGCTGGTTGTGCGTACAAAGTGTGCGCACAATCATACGTTTTTAAGACAATTATGTTTGATGCGCCGGCGTTAACAAACATGTAAACATGCGCTGCTGCCGACGAAAATGTATTGCGTGACTTAATATGTATGTGAAACGACGCGATTACAGCAAAGGTCTACAGCCAATGGTGTCAGCAGCATGCAACGTACAATCACATGATGTAACGCGTGCACGAACGTCGAAAGCGTCTAGTGCATGTATGAGCACCTACCACTTGTGGTCTCGAGGGGCGGCGGCGGCGGGCGAGGAGGAGGCGGGGGAGGAGGCGGCGGGGACGGGGGCGCCAAGGGCGTGGGCGGCGGCGACGGAGGGTAGGGCGGGTCAGGCGGGG
>BDDC01000179.1:49411-77004 GCA_001662425.1 Chlamydomonas sphaeroides | reverse complement strand
GCCCCCCGCCGCAACCCAACCCAACCCGCAGGCTCGCCAGCCGCTGGCCGGCTGGCAGGCGCTGGCGCCGACGGCTGTGGCTGAGGTGGCGGCGACGCTGGCGGGGCTGGCGCCGCCGCCGGAGGACGACGACGGCTGCCAGATGGCGGCCAGCAGCCTCCGGCGCCAGGTCCAGGAGTGCAGCGGGCTGTCAGACATGCGCGCGATGGCCATGGGTCAGAATGGCATGACGTCGACAACGCAGGTCCGTTGGGAGTTGGGAGTTGCGCGAGTTGGGAGTTGGGAGTTGCGCGTAAGGCGACCAGGCATGCGGTTTCCGTTGAGCCCGAGCGAGCTGAATGGTTGACCGGCGTCGGCCGTCGCAGGCCCGCATATCACAGTAGGGGTGTTTTGGTACATGGCTTGTTGTAGAGAGAGAACCTCTGATGATGCCGGATGATGAATTCTCGCCTCCGTCGCAGGTCCGCAACGCCGCCGGCTGCCTGCTGCGCCTTGCGGAGCGCGTCACGCAGCGGTCCGCCGACGGCGCCGCCGCGCTGGCGGCGGGGCTGCGGCTGCGCGTGCTGGTGCTGGCGGCGCCGCTGACAGCTGCGGCGGCGGCGCCGTCGCTGGCGGCGCCGCTGCCGCCGATGTTCACACAGCTGCTGGAACCCCCGTCGTACAGCCTCATGTACGAACTGGACTGAGCCGTACAGCCGTATGCGCGCAGCCGCCGAGTGTCCAGTGTCTCCTGGGCTCGCGAAGTTGGCTCGTCGATGCAGCGGGGCCATGGGTCGGTGGGGCCGGGGTTTGTGTCACGCACGCCCAGGGCTGAGCGGGCTGGGCTGTGGGAGCGCAGGAGCCAGGGGAGAGGGGTTAAAAACAGATACTGTCGTGGCGTGGGCGCGCTCGCTGGAAGAGGTGCCGTGGCTGCCGTACTGCCGTGCAGCCGTACAGCCGTGCTGAGAGGCGCTGCCTGTGGCACGTGGCCCTGCTTGGCCTGGGGAGACGGCGGGGGCTGTCAGCACACAGGGGGCCGCCCGCTGGGCGTGCAGGTGTGCGTGCCAGCAGTACGGCCGCCCGATCGACCTCACGGGGGTCGGGGCCGAGGGGTGTGTGTTTAGAAATAGGAGCAGAGAGTAACACGACGCGCGCGGCACGCTCTGGGTTGGGGACGCGTCTGTCGTGCAGGCAGCAGGGATGTGTTCATTCAGATGCGCCGGTGTGTGTTTGCGCTTGTGATTGTTAAACTTCATAGGGCCGAACCAGCGTACCACCCCCGCACGCGGCGCGCCCCGGGTTGGTGACGCGCTGGTCGTGCGTAGGAAGAAAGTAGGGATGTGTGCGCATGCGTGGGATGGGGTCGGGGTGCTGTGATATGAGCCCAGCCGTGGCTTGCGAGAGGGCGGCGCCCGCTGGCGTCGTCGGCGGTGGCTGCGGCTGCGACCGGAGGTTGGCCCCGCCCTGCGTTGGTGGGCCTGCCACCGGCCAGGGCCAGGTCGGCCTAGCGGGGCTCCGTCCGCTGGTGTGTGAGACGCTGTTGGCGTGATAGATAGGTGTGAGGCTACACGGCTAAGCGGTGCGGTTAGGCAGTGGGCAAGGCTGCCGCCATCGCTGAGCGCTGTTGGGCCGTGCGCGGACAGCCCCGGCGGTGGCGTGGTGCTCTGTGGCGGCCGCATCGTGCTGTGGGCTGTGGGCGCTGTGGTGCTAGAGCGCCGGGAGCGGGGATGGGGCTTGAGGCTGCAAGGGGACACGCAAGGGGTAGGCGTGAGGGTGACGAGGCGGTGCCGGCGACCGCGGCGCGTACCGGCGGCTCGCGCCTGCGGCGGCGGCGGCTGGCTAGGACCATGCAATGCAGCACATGCAGGCGGACGCGGGCGGTGCTGGGGCAGTTGCTGCCGACGTTATCCCCAGCCCCAGCAGCCCGCCATCAACTGGGTACATACGGCATGCGCCCGTATCGTTCACGGCTGCCACTGGCGCAGGCTGGACGGCGGTGGTGGCCCTGGCCCTCTCCTATTCTTCCACTGGAGAACCAGCGTGGAAGTCAGATAAGGGCACCCGAGGCAGCCGCCAGCATTGGCAGCTAGACCGGTTAGCGTCTTGTCTAGACCGGTCAGCGTCTTCCTGTCCTCCGCCCCGGCTCCCGTCTGCGCCTCGCCCCTCGCCGGTCATGCCGGTATGTGCCCCAGCCTGCGTGTGCCACGTGCCGCGGGGCTTGCGGAGCTCAAGCACCCCACGCACCTTCCGCCGGCAGCCGGTTAGTGAGGACCTACCCATGCTCGCAGCTGACAGCACAAAGCCTGCATTGCGCGACAAACGGGCCACAGCCTCCACAGCCCACGCCTGCCTAAGGGTAACGTACGGTTCCCGTACCCGACCGAGAAGAGCCGGCCGCTTCCCGGCCTCCCGCACGCCGCCCTAAGGAGCCACGCTACCTCTCCCTTCCGCCCCAGCCCCTACACATACACATCCTGCTTCCGACACGCCACCTACGGCCCCGCCCGCCGCAGCTCCGTGGGCCGGCCCCTTCCGTACATCCTCCTCCCTCCCTCCTCCGTCCCACCTCCTGTCCACACGCCACCTACCGGCACGCCGCCGCTGTCCGCAGCTCCGTGGGCCGGCCCGGCTCGCACTCGAGCACCAGGAACCGGCCCTCCCAGCCGCAGCCCAGCCCGCGCCGCCCGTCCGGCCCCGCCAGCGCCCAGGCGCCTTGCACGCACAGCGCCCGACCCAGCGCCGCCGCCGCAGCGGCCCGCTCCTCCTCGCGGCCCGCCAGCTCCGCCGGCTCCTCGCGGCTCCCGGCCTCCGACAGCTCGCCGTCCTCGTCGTCGTGCGGCCCTCCCGCCAGCCCCAGGAACAGCGCCAGGCAGCGGCACTGCGCCAGGCCCACGCGGCGGCGCCAGCGCGGGTGCAGCGGGCCTGGGGAGGCGGAGGAGGGGGCGACGGTGCGAGTGTGCGTGGGTGCGGGGGATAGCGGCGGTAAGCGCGTGCGGAGGCGCGGCACAGGCGGGCGGGCTGCAGGCAGGGCTGGCGGGCGGCATGCGGGCGCTTTCACACAGTTCCAATCCAAGGTTTCATTGTCAGGCGGGGACCTGAAGACCTCTGGCTAGCTAGGGTGCCTGGGTGCAATCCGGCGAGCTGCTGGGCAGGGCCGCTGACAACTAACGGCGCACCTTACCCCCACCGCAGGGCGCTGCCGCGCCGGCCCCTACCCGAGAAGGCCCCGACCCACAGGCAGTGCGATTGGCTCAACCATGTAATGTATCAATAGCAAAATACTATTACGGGCAGTGCGACGGGCTAGCCCACCTTCGACCATCGGCGCCCCGGCCTCCTCCGCCCCCACCTCCACGTCCTCCAGCTTCGGCTTCTGCTCGTCCCACTGGCACCGCGGCCCCATCGCGTCCTTCAGCGCATCACACGCCAGCAGCTGCAGCAGCGACGCCGCGTGGCTGTCGTACAGCAGCAGCCCCGGTACTACCAGGCAGTCGCGGCCGGCCGCCAGCAGCCGGGCGCGGAGCTGCATGCATGCATGCGGCGCGCGAACAAAGGGGCGGGGAAGGAGGGGTCAGGGTACGTGCCGGCGCGCCGCCGGGCGGGACACGTACGGGGCAGGCGCCGCAGCGGATGCCGGCTGCTCGCATGCGTGCAACGTCGTTGGAGAAGTTACGTACGTGCACGGTACGGCTAACTGCACGTTGTTGAGCACCGACCCCTGTCCCTGCCATCCCCGCCCGCCTCCCAAGCCACCTGCGCTAGCGCCACGACCAGCGCCTCGACCGCCTCGGCGCCGCCGCCCCGCTCGGCCGCCACCCACACGCTGCCGCGCTCGTACAGCTGACGCTGCATGGCTCCCAGGAGGCCGCCCATGGCGCCGGACGGCCTGCGAGGGCGGCGTCCTGGTGGGCACGATACACATGCAATAAACCACGGATGCCAGGTATAGGAGTACGTGCGTGGAGATGCCGTACATCCTGTCCGGCCCAGCAGCCCACCCATGGCGCCGTCCATGCGAGGGCGGCGACATCGATCGGGGGGAGGGGGTGCACCTGCATGACATGACACGACACGAGCGAGCCCCGCCACGCACGGCGCACGATGCCAGGCTCTGTGGGCGGGGGTTGGGCGCCTGCATCGCCCCATCGTACAGCCGCTGGCGTGCTGCCAGTCCACTCCCCACATGCGCGCGCGTCCGTGCATCGCGAGCGAGGCTTTACGACGATACGGCGGGGGCCTGCTGGCGCCCGGCGGGCGGCGGCGGACCTCGAGAGCTGCGCTGCCGGCACCCTGAGGAACGGCACCGCCGTGGCGTTGTAGGACGCGAGCTGCCCGCGCACCGCCTCCGCCACCGCGGCGCCGCCGGCCGCGGCCGAAAGCGGCACCAGCGTCAGCTCCACAGCGCTGCCGCCGCCTGGGCCATGGCGGTGCTGCAAGAGGAGGCGGCCGTGCGAGAGGACGGGCAGGAGGAGCGGGTGCAGGAGGGCTTTAGGAAGGCGCGGCGCGAGCAGGACCAGGGGCAGGGGCAGGCACCGGCGCCGGGCCCGCGCGGGCGGTGCGGCGGGGGTTTGGCTGTTGGAGGGGCGGAGGGCTTCGAGACCCCGGCCGCAGGCACACACGGAGGAACCATCGCCAGAGCCCTGGCCAGCCACGCCCAACCGCCCAACCGCCAACCGCCTACCTGCTCCACCACGCTGGCCTGCCACCCGATGCGGCTGCACCGCGCCTCACAGTGCGTCAGGTCTGCGGCAGAGGCCGCCGCCGGGCCGCCCCCGCCTCCTCCTCCTCCCCCGCCGCCGCCACCGCACAGCTCGCCGGCCGCCCACGCCGTGGCCTCGCATCGCAGCCACGACAGCGCCGTGACGTGCAGTAGCCCGCCCGCGACCGCCGCAGCGCCGCACAGGCGCAGCTGCGGCCGCGCTGCCGCCTCGGGCCCTATGGCCGCCGCCAGCAGCACCCGGCCCAGCGCCGCCCGGCCGCTGAGCCGCGACAGCTCGGCGGCCGAGCGCAGCGTCGCCGTCAGGCCGCCGCCGTCAGCTGCTCCGCCGCCGAGGCCCGCGGGCGGCTCTCCGCCGGAGGCGGCCGGCGCCTGGGCCGAGCGGGGGCCGCGCCCGGCCTCGTCGTCGAGGCTCGACGCGACAGCCGCAGGCAGCCAGCGTCGCACGGCCGCCGTCGCGGCAAACATGCGCCGCTCCGCCACCCCTCGCAGCGCGGCGCGCAGCTGCCGCCAGTGCCGCTGTACCACCGGCCGCCCCTCCGCCGCGCAGGCCAGCACCGCGGCCGTCAGCGCGCCCAGCCGCCGCCGCTCCCGCGCCTCCTCCGCCTCGCCGGCCTCGCCGGCCTCGCCTGCAGCAGCGCCGTACGGCAGGCCGCAGTCCATGCTGCGCTCCAGCCGCCGCACGGCCGCCGCATAGGCAGCCGCCAGCGGGCCGCGGGCGGCGCTGCTGCGCTGGGCCGGGCCCGTGGCGGTGGCGGTGGCGGTGGCGGCGTCCGCTGCCGTGGAGCCGACGGCGGCGTGCGTGGCGGCGGCGGCGGCGACGGCCGCCGAGGCGACGGCGGGATCCCTGGCGGCGTGCATGTGGGCCGCCGCGACGT
This sequence comes from Chlamydomonas sphaeroides, assembly GCA_001662425.1. Classification (NCBI taxonomy): domain Eukaryota; kingdom Viridiplantae; phylum Chlorophyta; class Chlorophyceae; order Chlamydomonadales; family Chlamydomonadaceae; genus Chlamydomonas; species Chlamydomonas sphaeroides. The sequence continues at coordinate 71,430 of BDDC01000179.1, read as the reverse complement.
ACTGCATCAAGTCATGTTGCAGCTCGACTGGTAGGGCTATCTCTAGGGGCGCCGGAGGCTCAACCGGCTCCGAGGCTGGCGGTGCCGAGCCGGCGGCCGTCACTGGCGGCGGTCCGCGGCGGGACGCCTCGCAGCTGACGCCGTCGGTGGCGGCAGGGCCGTCGGTGGCGAGCTCTGGGCTGGGGTGCTCGGCCATGAGGGCGGCGGAGGCGCGGCGCACAATTGCGACGAGCACGGGGGCCGTGGTGAGGGCGGCGAGGCTGGACCGGGCGGCGGCCGAGAGGCTGGATGTCACGCGCTGGCCGCCGTCGCGCGGCTGGCATAGCAGGGCCTGGCGTCAAACGGCAAGCAGCGGAGGCGGAGATGAGTAAGCAGCCTAGGTGAGTGGAGTGGTCAGAGCTTTCCCGGCCCCGACCCACAAGCGCTGGGCGTGACGACGGGCCTTGTGCGCGCCGACCCACATTCCCCTACCCGACCCACATACCCCTACCCGACCCACATACCCCTACCCGACCCACATACCCCTACCCGACCCACATACCCCTACCTGACCCACATACCCCTACCCGACCCACATACATGCCCATGCCCACCTCACGCACGCCATCCCCGCATCCAAGCCCCCCCCATCCATCTGCCGCTACGTACATACGCCCTGGGCCCCGACCCACACAAACGTCGCCCTTGCTTTATTTGTTCTCCCGATCCACATCACCACATGCCACCGACCCACCTGCAGCTCCGCCAGCAGGAGCACCAGCAGCCGCAGCTCCGGGTAGCTCAGGTCGGGCGGGCCGCCTGATGCGGCGCGGAGGCGCAGGTCAGGAAGCGGTCACAACAGCAAGCCCATCGACTAGCTATGCATGTGGGTTCGCACGCATGGCAGCTAGCTTTCCCCCACGACGCGCCGCCGAACGCACCGTGCGCCGCCAGCAGCTCCGCCGCCAGCTCCGTCGCCGCCGCCAGCGCGTGCGCCCGCACCGGTGGGTGGAGAAGCGCGCCAGGTCCCAGCAGCCGCAGCCCGCGCCAGCAGTCCAGCAGGCAGCGCAGCAGCAGCAGCGCGCGCCCGGGCGCGGTGCGCAGTGCCGGCGGCAGGCCAGCGCAGCGGGGCGAAGGCGCCTGCGGTACGGCATGGCAGTCGCCATGAGAAGTAGGGAGGGATAGGGTCGGGCGTCCTGTGGCCTATCTAGCCACAGCGCCATCTTGCCGCCGGCCGCGGCATGTGGGTCAGGTGGGTCAGGCCCTAGCGGCAGGTCGTGCAGTTGGTCACCGATACCGCGACGCTTTGGCATGTGGGTCGGGCGACCGACTGGTCTAGCCCAGCACCGCTCCGTGGCCCCACCTCGGCCGACAGCAGCGCCGACGCCAGCAGCGACGTCCCCGCCAGCAGCGGCTGCTCGAGGCCGGCCGCTACCGCTGCGGCCCCGCCTCCGCCAGGTCCACCGCCGCCAGGGCTGCTGTGGCCGCCGCCCCCGGCCGCCAGCGCCCGCAGCTGCCCCTGCGCACGGCCCTCGCTCTCCAGCTGGAACGCCAGCATCGCGGTCCTGTTCAGCAGGCTGCGCGCCACCGTTCCCCAGTCGCCGCCGCCGCCGTCAGGCAGCGCTATGGCCCCGTAGGGGCCGAGCGGCAGCTGCGCGCCACCGCCACCGCCGTCGGCGCCTCCTGACGCCTTCGCCTCCGCCTCCGGCACCGCCCGTGCCGGCTTGATGCCGTCGGCGGTCCCATCCAGCTTGGCGGGCCGGCCGCCGCCTCGCGTGTTGCCCGGCTGGATGGGCCGCAGTGGCGCCGGCGCCTGGCGTGAATCCGTGTCTGCCGCCTCAACCTCCGCCGCCGCCTCGGCGGCGGGACCCCCCAGCCGGGTACCGCCGCCGCCGCCGCCGCCGCTGCCAGCAAGCAGGCCCAGCTGCTGGAGCTGGTACAGATAGGTGAGCGTGGATGCGCAGGCATAGAGCTGCGTCCAGGACTCGGCCTCGGCAGCCTCCATGCCGCCGTCGGCCACCGCATCCGCCGCGGAGGAGGCAGCAGCCGCGGGCGCCGGGGTTGCGGCGGTGAGGGCCGCGGTGGCGGCGGCGCGCAGGTGCGGGCGGTAGGCGGCGGCCGCAGCCCAGGCGGAGCGGAGGTGAGCTGAGCCGCGGTGCGCGGCCTGCCGCTGGCAGCGGCCGCCGAGCAGGGCAGGCGGGATGCCCGCGGCCGCGGCGAGCGCCTTGCGCCGCTGGAGAGCCTCGAGAGATGACTCAGGGTGGTCGCTATCGGCTTCCGTTGCGCCAGACGACTTGGCGGCAGCTTCGCCGGCGACTCGCCTTGCTCGTACCCAGGGCGGCAGCAAGCTGTCCGCAGTTCGAGCCATGGCTTGCTGCGCGCCTCAAACTCTTGCCAGCAGCGCTGCTGAGCCGCGTTGCGCGTTTGTGCAGAGCTGTTGCCGGAACGCGAGCCGGGTTCAACGCCGCGGCGGGGAGCTATCCATAGTGTGATCGCTAGGTATGAAGCAGCATAGCGTATGTGCTGCGGCTTCGATGTGCAAACTGGCTGTGAGGGAAATGGGCCCAATCTTCTCTTACTCGACCCTCCCGTCCCATGCACGACCCCGGGGAGGTGCATTGCCCGAAATAAGCGCTCGCGCCTCAGGTCATGCGGAGGCGCATGCTGCAGCCGCAAGACCCGCCGGGTCGATCAGAGTGGTTAGGGTTGCTGCGCGGTTGCGGAGCATCGATCGCGGGGGAATGCGGGGGTAGCGACATGGGAAACGTGTGTGGCCCCAGCCATGACGCAAACGCAACGGCCCCGTTTGCTAACGAAATGATCGGAGTAAGCCCGGTAGTGCTCTTCACATACCGCCAGGAGATTCCTGGGACGGCGATAGGTGTAGGAAAAGGGGTACGGCGGGCTTGACCCGCTGTTTACTCGAGGAGATAGGGCAACTGGGGGGCCGGAGCCCTTCACACAGGGCAGGGCAGGGCAGCGACTACCAGTGTAGCGTACGACAAGGCGGACAGCCAGCAGGGCCCTGGCGCACGTAAGGCGGCGTGTTACTCCGCGTGTTCTGGCCCCCCATCCACACAGAAACATTGCAGGCCTGCCTCAGTATTGTATGCTACATGGGCGCTACGTCATAGGCCCGAGCAATGCTATCCCAGCAGCGGCACCCCGCTACCCCGCCGTGCTCTGATACCGTTTTGTAACAACACTAACCAGCAGTCACATCTTCGCATCATGTTGGTCATCACGTCTCCTTCCTGATTGTCACGACCCTCCGGCCCCATCGGTCATCACGTCTCCTTCCTGATTGTCACGACCCTCCGGATCACATCGGCCTCAGCCCCGGAATCCCGCCAGTCCCGGCAAACGGCCGCGCCTCCGCACAACTCCAACCAAGCACGGCGCCCCTCCGTGTCATCACCGCAGCGCCCTCTTCCCTGCCCCGATCACATGGCCGCGCCGCCGCCCGGCCCGGCCCGCACCGGCAGTCCGCCAAGCGCCGCCTCCAGCCCCACGCCGCCCGCCGCCACCAGCAGCGCCGCGTTGAGGCCCAGCAGCAGCCGCGCGTGGTCGGCCGGGCTGCAGGCGCTCAGCCGCACCACGCCGCCGTCCATGCACACCAGCGCCAGCCAGCGGCCGCTGGGCTCCAGCCCTGCGTCGCAGTCGTCCTGCTCAGCGCCGCCGCCGCAGCCGCCGGCCGAGGACAGCGGCGGCTGCACGGCACTGATGGCCGCGACCTGCAGCAGCTGCTCGGTTGGCCGTGGACTGGCGCCAGGGGCCGAGCTAGCGGCCGCGGGCCGAGGGCGCAGCAGCGCCAGCGTCACTGCGCCCGCCACGGGCCGCAGGCGGAGCAGCACGGGCGGCCGGAGCGCGGGCGACGGCGCCGGCCGCGGGCTGGGTGGCGGCGCCGGTGTTGCGGCTGCCCGGCCGCCCGGCGTCGCGGGCCCGCCGGCGCCGCGCCGGAAGAGCGCGAAGCAGCCGCTGGGCAGTTCAACGCTGGCCGCAACGGCGGCGGCGTTGGGGCCAGGGGCGGGGGAGGCCGGCGGCGCCGCTGGCGTCGGGGCCGTGGGGCGGTTCAGCTCGGGGTCGAGGACGGCGATACCCGCCTCCAGCATGCGCAGCGCGTCGCCCACGCGCGGCTCGCGTGGCCCGGCCCACGCCGCCTGCCGCAGCAGCGCGAGCTGCAGCCCGCCCAGCGCGGGCCCCGAGCTGCCCCGGCCCAATGCGCCGCCGCCCGCGCCGTCCCGGCCAGCGCTGGGCGGGTTGGATCGCGCCGGCAGCGCCTCGACCGCCCGCAGGGCCGCCGCTGTGTGCGGCGGCGGCGGGGTGGCGGCGGGGGTCTCAAGCCGCAGCTCGTGCCCTGTGGGCGCGCTGGGCGCGCGCTGCGAGGGCAAGCCGTCCTCGCCGCTGGCGCGCAGCCTGGGCGAGGCCGCCGACGGCTGCTGCGTCAGCTGCATGCCGCTGGCGGCGCGCAGCGGCGAGCGCTTGTCCAGCTGCTGCACCGCGGTGCGCGCCAGCATCAGCCCCGTGTAGCCGCTGGCTGACCTGCGCAGCGCGTCGGCGGCGTTGGTGCTGGTGGTGGCGACGGCGCCGGCAACGCCGCTCGCCGCCGACGGCGTCACGGCGCGCGCCGAGGCCATGCTGTCCTTACTGCCACGCGGGGACAATCCTCGAGCGGTGGCAGCGGGCCGCTGCGTTGCCGGTGACGCAGCGGCGGCCGCGCGAAGCGGGCCCTGCACGCTGCAGGCGGGCGAAGGCATGGCACCCAGGCGGCAGTCGTCGTCGAGGGAGGCCCGCACGGCAGCTGCGGCGGCGGCGGCCGCCTGGGCCTTGGGGGCGGCGGCAGCGACGGACAGTGCCGCCTCGGCGGCGGCGATCTCCAGGTCCAATGCGTCCATGCCTGCTACAAGGAGGAGCACAGGACAGCCGTTGGCTCGCGGTGCGTTGAGTATAATGTCGCTGCTCACGTAAGCACCTGGCGCTGAAGCGTTGCAAGGGCGCAGCGCTGGCCCAAGGACTCGTGGGTGCCGGGCAAGCGTGTACCGGTACCCCACCTGCGCTGCTGGGAGCCTCCGTGCAGCCCTGCGGGCGAGCGCTCGGCCGCTCCCCGTCGCGTCGCACCGAGCCCGGCACCCGCTGCGGCGTGCCCAGCGCCCGGCGCGAGGGCGTGGCCGCCGCCCCCGGCTTGGCAGCTGCGCCCCGCCCCGGAGCGGGCGACGCAGCCAGGTCAGCTTCGTCCTCGGCGCTGGGCTGCGCTGCACGGGTGGGCGTGGCCCAGGGCCGGTCGTAGTTCCGAGCCGGGCTGAGGATATTGGGCGTGCAGTCCTGGCCCGTGGGGCGGTAGCGCCCAGGCGTGGACGTTCGGCCGCCTGCGTCGCCGGCACAGGCCGGCGCCGCGGCGGGCCCGGGAGAGGCTGCCCGTGCAGCGGGCCCCGGTCCGGGCCCGGCGGCGGGGCGCCACACTGGCGGCGACACGCCGCTGGCTGGGGCGCCGCGAGGGTGGTGGTGCGGCGCCGCGCCGTCAAGCTGCTGAGCCGTGAGCGCCGAGGGCGTCGAGTGGGGCTTGTGCGGCGGCGCGGGCATAGCCGCGCTCGCCGACTTGAGGCTGAGGCCCCACGACGGCGGCGGCAAGCCGACGCCGGCGGTGGTTGCCGCCGGCGGCGCCGTCGACGCGGCCGACGTAGCCGTCACGGCGGCGGCATACGGCCCGGGCGCCGAGCCCTGCGACTCTGCCGCCGCCATGCGGGACTGCAGGCTGCGCTGCGCGGCAGCGGACAGGGGCATGTCCTCGGGGCTTTGCAGGTGCAGCCGGCGGTGGGAGGGCGTGCAGGGGCTGCCCGCCGACTGCCGCGTGGCGTGTGAGCCGGCGGGGCGCTGGCTGGACGCGGGCGAGCCGCGGTCCAGGGCATCTGGCTCCGGTCGGAAGGAGCCGCCATGCGGCGCAAGCATCTGCGCCTGCGGCTGCTGCGACTGCAGCTGCTCGGGCGTCTGGCTCTGCACGGGAGGCGGCGGAGAGGCCGGCGGCACGGGCGTGGCCGGGCAGGGCCGCGGCTGCGCCGCAGCGCCAGAGCCGGTGGCAGCGCCAGCGCCGATCGCTGGCTGGGTCTTGGCCTGCTTGCCGCCGGGCTTGCTTCCGGGCGCACTGCCGGCGCTTCGGGGCTGCGGGGTGCGGCCGGAGGTCGGCCGCGGCTTGGGTGCAGAAACAGACCTCGGCTGGGGCGCGACCGGCACGGGCCGGGGCTTGGTGGGACCGGATGGCGCGCGGCGCGCAGGGCGCATGGGGTCAGCGGGCTGCACCCGCTGCCGGGCGTTCCGCTGGGCTGCGGCAGCGGCGCCGCCACGCTGTGGCTGTGGCTGTGGCTGCTCGGGCTCGGGCGTGGGCGAGGCGGCGCAGGCCGAGCTGGGTCCATAGCGCGCCCGGACGGGCGAGCTGGCGTTCAGCTGCGGGGCGATGACACACAGGCACGGGCGTGCAGCAGCGTAAACGGAGTGAGGCTCTCTACCCCATGCCCTGTCCATTTGGGCGTGTGGCTGACGGAGTGAGGTACAGCTAGGAGGACAGCGTGACCGCCGCAAGGCCCCACCTGGCCTCGGTCCGGCACGACGAGGCGATCGCCGTCTTGCCACCTGGCCGAGCAGGGCCCCGAGCCTGCGCCTGGCCCAACTGCCACACGCCTCGGCGCAGCCTGCACCGCGACCGCTGGCCCCGCTGCAGCTCTGAGCTGCTCGCCTGCGCCGGCCCATCGCGAGTCCAGAGCAGGGGCTGGCGAGCTGTCGGCGGCGGGCGGCGGCAGCTCGCCCGGTGCTCGGCCCAGGCGCCACGCAGGCGCAGGGAGCAGGCTGCTGAGATCCAGCGTGCTCGACATGGGCTCCCCGCTCGGCAGCAGCGCGCCCAGCGAGGAGGCCTCCGGCAGCTCCTCGCGCGTTGCGCGCCGGCTGACGATGACGAAGGCCGTCGCGGGCTCTGCGTCGGCGTGGTCGTCCGGCGGCAGCGCAGCACCCACGTCCACCGGTGCAGGGACTACGGCCGGCCCCGGTGCGGCGACGTCCTGGTCCCACATCGGGGCTGCCGCAGCGGGCGAAGCTGCCGGTGCAGGCAACGACGTGCCTGGGGCTGCGGCCGGCGCCGGGTAGCCTGCTAGCAGCTCCTGCAGCTTGAGGGCGGTGTGCATGGGCGGGGCCTCCTGCTCGCCCGCCGGCTCCCGAGATACCGCCACCGGGACCCCTGCAGCGGTGGTGCCTGAGCCGAGCATGACGGAATACGCCTGCACGATGCTGGGCGCGGGCGACAGCTGCGGGCCCGAGCCCCACAGCAGCCCCGACAGCAGGGCCTCCTCCGTCAGGGTGCCTACGGTGCGGAGGGCCTTGCCGCACGATGACTTATTGGGGCTTGCAGCGGGCTGGTACTGCGCGGCTGCTGTGACCGGCGGCGGGGGCTGGCTGCCAGCAGCTGGCGCAGCCCCAGCAGCGGACGCCGGGGGAGCGACGGTGCCAACCCCTGAAGAAGCGCCGCCACCGCCGCCTCCACCGCCGCTGCGCAGGAGATGCCGATAGCTGTAGCCCCCAGCCGCAGCCGCCGGCCGGCCCGGGGCCGGTCCCGGCTCCGGCCCGGCGCGCGGCGCGCGCGGCCCCGGGCCGGCGGCCGTCGCGGTGGCGCCGAGCTCATGCGCCATGAACCTGTTGGCGCCAGTGCCCTGCGCATGGGCGCGCGCAGCAGCTGCGGCCAGGATACGCCGGCGCTTGAGCTCCAGCTCGGCCTTGTTCTCGGCGATGCGCTGCCGGCGCGCCGCGACCTGCGCATGGGCCGGACAACGACGGGGAGGTACAATCGTGGCAGCTGGGCAGGTGCAGGATGCTGCAAAGGGAGGCATGGCGGACAGCGAATGCGCGGCAGTGAGTCAACAAGGCCGGGCAGCGGCAGCGTGAGGGGCCGGCTCACCGTGTCGGTACCTGCCGGCTGGCCCCGCTGGGCCAGTGGCGGGTACAGGTGTGGGCCGGGCCGCGACACGCCGGGGCCCGCTGCAACCGGCGCGAGCCGCTGCATGGGCGCACCACCCGCCGCCGCCTTGCTGGCATAGCCGCCCTGCTGCAGCCGGGCCGAAAGCGGACCGGGGGGCGCCGGCGGCCGCTCACGGGGACCGCCGTAGCCCCGCGCGGACATGGGCCCGCCGACCGCGTGCTCTAGGTCCAGGTACGGCAGCCCATCCAGTGCCAGGCCGGGGCCGGGGCCCGGCCGCCGCGGCGGTTGCTGCTGCTGGGCCCCCGGCCACGCGCCGCCTGCCCTGCGCGCGGGCTGGGCCTGGCCCAGGCCGCGGCCCAGGCCGCGCGGCGCGGGCTGGCCCGGGGCGAGCTTCTGCAGGATGGAGGCGCGCTGGTGCTCTGGCATACGCGCCATACTGCAGGAGGAGGCCACGGCGGAGCCGGGCTTGGCACCGCTCTCGCCGTGGCCGCCCGCCTGCGGGCCGTGGCCAGGGCGGTGGTGCTGCTGCATGTGGGCAACCGCGGCGGAGCTGGAGCCATAGGTCTCCACCGTGCGCGGCGTGCGGCCGGGGCCAGCCAGCGCGGCCACGCTACCGCCCGTCAGCGGTGCCTGCGGGCCGCCGGGCCGCTGCGCCTGCGGGGCATGAGGGCAGCGCAACCTGTCTCAGGCCCTCCGTCCCTACACAAGCTTGGCCCGCCATGCCCCTTGCCGGCGCTGCGCTGCGTTGCAAGCATGCTAAGGAGGTGTCGTGCTCGCGCGGGCGCCTCACCTGGCTGCTCGCCACGGCGGAGCCCATGCAGCACATGGTCCCCGAGGGCGCGGCCATGCCCAGCGGCGACACCATGGGCACGCTACGGCCGCCCGGCGCCGCCTCGGCCGCAGCCCCCACGCCCTCAAGCCGCTGCACCAGCGACGTGGGCTGCGGCAACTCCAGCGCCTCGCCGCCACGCCCCGGTGACCCCCGCCGGGGCCCCGTGCCGGCCATCTCGGACGGCCAGCCCGCGCCCGCAGCGCCGGCGCCCGGGCTAGCGTACGGCTGGCGGCAGCGGCCGCTGGCGAGGACGAGCATGAACGCTGCCGCCACGTGGGCCGGGGTCTGTCTGGACGGTGTCGCGCCCCCGACACTCGGCCCTCCACCGCCGCGCGCCTGGCGCTGCAGCTGGTCGTCCACGTACCGCGTGAGCTCCATGGCGCGCAGCTTCAAGGCGCGCAGTTCCTTCTCAGACAGGTCCGCCACGCCCGAGAGGCTCTTCTGCCAGTCGGCCACGAGCTGGGCCTCGGTGCGCGTGTCAGCGCGGGTCACGCAGTCGGCCGGCGCTTGCACGTGGAGCTCGCCGCCGCCTGTGGACGGTCGCGAGGAGCTGCCAGAGCCCATGCCATTGGACTTCTCCGCAGCACAGGGCGACTCAGGCTCGGCGGGCTGCTGGTCGTGATGCTCTGGCTGGTGGGAGGCGTCTTGCGGGACCAGGCCTGCGTCGCTGCCTGGCGCGCCCAGCGGCGGCTCTGCTGAGCCGTCGGGAAGCTTGAAAGCGGGTAGGTCGCCGCCCTCGTCGTCCGCGCCTGTAGTAAAGCTTTGCGGGCCATCCAGGTCGACCGGCTGCCCGGGCACAGCTGTGGCACAGGCCGGCGCGTCGTGCGCCAGAGCGGCCTTGCTGCCGGACGCTGCTGCAGGGAGCTGCTCCACGCTACCTGGAATACGGGCACTGGCGCCGCTTGCAGCGGCCCCCATCCCGCCTGCCATGCGCACGGTCTCGTCGCAGCAGGCTGTCACCGTGCGGAGCAGCAGCTGCGTCGGCCATATGTCCAGGGGCTCCCTCGTCGCCGCCGGCGCAGGGGTGGAGGGCACAGCTGCGCTGTCCGCCTCTGCGGGAACCTCTTGTTGATCACGTGCGGAGACCACGCTTCCGGGCGTGCCTGCGCCCTCGCATGGCGGCGGCGAGCCCCCAGAGGCCCTCGTGTTGCCGCCACAACTGCTGCCTCGGCTTCCGGGCCTAAGCCGCGTCGTTGGCGTGGTGGGCTCTGGGAGCGGCCACGACGCAGGCTCGCTGGTGACGTTCACGCTTGCTCTACCAGCCGCCGGCGCCTGCTGCTCTTGCACGGAACCGAGCTTGCTGCATGGTGTGGACCCACAGGTCACTTGACCCATGGCGTCGGTCATGGCGTCGGCCATGACGACAGCTGCATGCAGAGTGGGCATCTGGGAGTAAAACTTTGCACGGCAGCTGCACCACGCCGCTTGCCAACAACCGTACCCGTCAGTGTCTTGCCACCCGGTGAGCGCAGCGGCGACGTAGACTGAGGTTGCGAACACGCTGACTTCGACGGCACGGAGTCTGGGGCCTGCGGTCGGCGGGGCATGGGTGGAAGGCGGTTGGCGAACCTGTGGCGTACACCTGAAGCATGTTGGGGCGCGGCGCACCTCGGATGTGCTTCCCGAATCAGAGCAGCGAGCGTGCGTGCCGGGACCTTCTTCCTCTCCCTCTTCTTCGCTCCATTGCAGCTCTGGTGGTGTTGAATCGTCCATTCTTGCGTAGTGGCTGGTCCGCTTGCGGTGCTGGCAGCGTGACCTGCGCTGCTTGGCTTGGCGAGAACGGATTGACAACAAAGCCTTGGCCAATGTGCGATGGGTTTGTCGAGATGTGCTCCCTTGCTGCGAAGGCTACAGCGAGCTGCACAATTGACAGCTGCGCGACAGCAGCTGCGCGACGACGCCCCCAATTGTATTGACTGACATAACTATGAAAAGGTAGCCTTTATTTAATTGTTCGGGTGGGTGCAGCGGACCGGGAAGCTAGAGTGCAGGAGTCTGCACGAGTCAAAGGTCTGCGCGAGTCAAGCGGCTGGAGCCAGCAATGTGTCAACAGTATAGTCAGGGCATAAGTGTTTCATTGGCTTCATAGCATCCAGCATGTAGCCCTGCGTCCGTGGTCCGGCAAGCATCGGCGTACGGGCGCCACGCAAGCATAACCCGGGTCCCCGACGCCCAGGCCCCGACCCTCCAATAGCTCACTGGTGTTCACAAACAGTGTGCTCCTTATTCGACAAGCAACGTACACACGTGCCAGCCATGTCCCGGCGATTACATAGCAGTGGCCCAGAGTTGCCACGAGCAGTTAGGCCCCCCCCTGTGGCGGGAATACCCCCACCACACAATATATACCACTCCCGTGGCTCCGTGAAGCATCTCGAGAGACCTCTTGCTTGTAGCAGGTACTCCTGTTACACCCCCCGTCAGGCATGGTCCGTCGGCCGTAGGAGCCGCTGGAGCCCTCCTGGTCGGCCGACCGTCACGAGGCCGCAGGAGTTGCCTCCACCCAGCAACGAGTCCAGGGCCAGTCAGTTTGCGATGAGACGGTTAGAGAGCTGTGGGCAGGATTGGGAAACGACACTGTCTTCCTCCGCCAATCCTGCATTACTTGAATGATACAGGGCGCCAGTGCGGGCTGCCGCCTCCCACGGGCGCCACCCCTTCCAGCCGGCAAAAATCAAGGGTATTGGGCTGTGCGCCCCGCGCAGCTGCCAGATCCGACAGTGCCTGCGGTAGCCAAGCCAGGTGTGTGAGGGTATGTGTCGCAGGGTTGTCGACAAGTATTAACGCAACAGTGTGTTGCACGCAGCCTGCGCATTGCAAGCGTATGATGCCGTACGAGCAACATCAGAGCAAGGTACGGCAAGGCGTCCACATGCTGTGTGCCGAAACCATGGAGCCCCTTGCAGCAAGTGCCGCTCATTACGTAAACCCATGCATCAGCTCATCACGCCGCTCTCGCCTCCCACGTCGCTCACCTCAATGGCGCCTCCTTCCTGCCTAGCACCCCTTGCTGTCCCGGACACGCTGCCCTCCTGCAGCAGCGCCGCTACAGCCCCGCCCGCAGCTCCGTGGGCCGGCCCGGCTCGCACTCGAGCACCAGGAACCAAGCCTCCTAGCTGCAACCCAGTCCGCGGCTCCCGTCCGGCCCCGCCTGCGCCCACGCGCCCGCACCTGCGAGCCGGCCAGCCATGAAAAAGGCCGCCCCCGCTGCATTCGTCGGCCCCAGGGCGGCTGACCACTGCACGGCCTGCAGTCGGGCATGGGCGACGAGCGGGGCCAGGGAGCAGCAGAGAGCGCCTTGGCAGGTGGGATGGCTGGCGCCGGCGCCGGACTACCGGTATGCCCGCTAGGTTCCACGTGTGCAGAGTTGCAGCGAACGGACTAGCTAGAGCCCAGCCAAGGGTCGATGCCCAGTCTGGTCTGTGGCGCTGTGGTCTCAGCGACGCCGCACCCCTTGCCTTGAAGAGGCCGCCGTCCTCGTCGTCGTGCGGCCCTCCCGCCGGCCCCAGGAACAGCGCCAGGCAGCGGCGCAGCGCCAGCGGCGACGGCGGCGTCCGTGCCTGCGGGCGCGGTGCCACCCTCGCAGGTACGGGGCGTAGACAGCCCGGCCCACATCACCCCTCATCACCCCAGGTCCTGCCATCCCATCGAGCTACCCAGCGGTCCCGGCTCGTTCAGCTAGCGACACCAGCCCACGCACTACCGGCGTCTCCGCACTTGCGCTGCGCCTTTAATCCCAAGAGGGCCCAAGTCCATTTGCGTCAACGTCCCCGGTAACGCCCAGTGTGGAGCAGGCGCAGCAGGCTCCATGACTGCAGGCCGCGCTGCGCACAGCGATCAATAGAGCTCGAGGCAGGCTGTCGTCGAAAAAAATGCGTGCTCTGGGGGCGACGCGGTCAGTTTGTGAGCGAAATGAGGCGGTGAACACCCCGCTCCCCTGCCGCGCCTTTCCTCCCTTACCACCCAAGACCCCAGGAAAGCACCATATGTGAAGCTCCCGGGCAGTGGCATCTTCAGGCACCAGTAGGCGCGCCTGCAGCCCGCCGAGTTTGGTTAGGCTTGCGTGCTTTGGGGCTGCGGAGGGCACCGCGGGGCCCCTCGGGGTATGACACGGAAGGCCTGTCGCGGTTCGCCCTATCGTTATGTGTTAGCTGCAACGATTTGAATCATACGTATAGTGCGCATATCAAGATCATTCAGGATGCGTCGCTCTGAGTTATCGACGCGCATTGCGCGAACCCGCGCTTGTCCACGCCTACAGAGTCAACTCATGCAACATATCGCAAGTTAGTGGACTAGTTGTAAACAAGAGGCATGTCAGATGCGCAGCTGATGCCATGGGCGCGGCGCGTCAAACCGCAGCCCATCGCAGCTGCCGAAGCAGGAGGAGCAGCGAGAGGTGCTACTGGTGGATTGCAAGCAGCCAACGTTGCAGCAGCATGTAGCGATCACGCTGCATCATCGCTCGCGGCCCTCCAGCGGCGCAAGGCGCTCTCCGCGGCCGCAGGCGTTCCGCCTTCCCTGCTCGGCGGCCGCTGCCAGCGGCAGGCCGCGCACCGCGGCGCAGCGGCCCTCCGCTCCGCCTGGGCCGCGGCCGCCGCCTACCGCCCGCACCTGCGCGCCGCCGCCACGGCAGCCCTCACCGCCGCGCCGCCGGCCCGGCTCGCGCCCGCCGCTCCGCCCGCCGAGCCAGCCGAGCACACCCAAGCCTGGGTCCATCTCAAGCTCCGCCATCGTGCCTTCTACGAGGCCATCGACCCACAGCATTGTGTCGGCCGCCGGGGTTTGTCCATGGAGGCCATAGAGTCGGGCATCGAGGACGCGCTGCGCAACTACGTCTCCGCGGCGACGGCGCTGCAGCCCGCCCGCCTCGCCGGCAAGCTCGCGGAATTCGCCGCCAGGCGCGGCGACGCCGCACGCCCGCCGGCTCGGGGCGCGGCCAGCGCGGCCGAGGGCGACGGCGCCGGGCGTGGCGGCGGCGGCGGCGCCGCCGGGAGTAGCGGCGCGGGGCTACGGCTCGAGGTGCTGGCGGCTCGCTCCATGCTGGCCTGCCTGCCGGACCCGGTGCGTGGCCATTAGGGCACCCCCCAAGCGCGGCCCCTGTGAGTGAGCGCCGCCCGTACAGCCATGGCCAGGGTTGCGCGCTGCATCCCGCTCGGCCCGCCGCCCCGCGCAGCCTGCGCCGCCGCCGCCGCCGCCCTGCTGTCCCTGCTGCCGTCTGCCGCACACACCCCAGTCACAGCCCCGCCCCTGCCCGCCCTGCCGCGCCCGACTCCACCGCGCAGGCGACCCCAGCCGGCGCAGAGGTGGACGAGGGGCCGCTGCTGCTGCAGGCCCGCGCGCTGCTGCTGTTGCGCGCGCTGCAGGACTGCTCCGAGAGCCAGCCGCTGGGCGTGGCGGCGCACCACGCCACGCGCCAGTCCGCCCTGGACTCGGCGGTGCTGCTGGCGGCGGGGCTGGTGGCGAGCCACGGTGAGGACGTCAGGAGGCGTGTTGAGGGTGCCCGGGTGCAGAGCGCGCTGATAGAGTGAGCAGCCCGTACGACAGGGCGGGGTACGACGAGTGAAGTGTGACGCGCCGTGCAACCCTTTCGGCGTGCGTACGGCATGCGCCGGGGGCCGGTCTGGAGCTGCGGTGATGCGCTGGCGGGGCTCACCATGCGGTGTGCGGTGTGTTGGTGCGGCATGAGGACGAGGACGTGGACCGGTGTATGCGCCGCACTGTGCCTCCATGGGTGGTATCCGGCGTATGCGAGCGCGAGCGCAGTTGGGGCCCTGTTGTGCCGGGCTTGGGTCCCACGTGGTACAGCTGGGGCCCTGTGGCGCATGCCCAATGGTTGGGGCCCTGTTGGGGCCCTGTTGGGGCCCTGTTGGGGCCCTGTTGGGGCCCTGTTGGGGCCCTGTTGGGGCCCTGCTGGGGCCCTGTTGGGGCCCCAACTGTTGGGGCCCTGTGGCACCGGGGTGGTCTGGGGTGGCGCGCGCCCGGGTGGCGGACATGGTTCCCATGGCGCCCGGTGCCCACCCCTGCCGCCCCTCCCCAACGACAGGCGGCCCGCCCGGCCTGAGCTACCCGGAGCTGCGGCTGCTGACGTGCCTGCTGGCGGAGCTGCAGGTGGGTCGCGGTCACGTGGGTCGGCAGGCACCTGGGCGGGCCCTCCCCGCTCCAGCCGCCTCCCTGGCCCCTGCCCCCTGCCCCCTGCCCCCTGCAGGCCAGCTGGACGCAGCAGGTGGACGAGGCCGGGCCGCTGATGGCCGCGCTCACCTCGGCGCCCGTGCTCTGCGCCATCGCGGCGCGGGCCGCCGAGGAGCTGTACGCGTGCCCGGCTGCCGCCGACGCGGCCTCCGCCTCCGCCATCACCGCGCCTGCAGACGCCGCCGACGCCGCCGCGCCGCCGCAGCTAGGCCCCACGCTTTCAGCGCAGCAAGCCGTCATGCGCTTTGCGTGCGGGGCTCACCTGGCGGCCGCCATGCAGGCCGACCGGCGGTACCGCCGAGCCAAGGAGCGCTCCGCCGGCGGCGGCCGCGCGGCGGCGGCCGCGGTGGCGGCCTACCGCGGCTCGCTGCAGCGCTCCGGCCGGGGGCTTGAGCTGGACGGGGCGGGCTCTGTGGCGGCCAGCGGGCCGGAGCTGGCGGCGCTGCTGCGGCGGGCGGCGGCGGGCGAGGGCACGGCCAAGGACGCGTCGCGGCTGAGGGAGGCGCGCATGGCCTCCGACTACGCGGCGGCGCGGCGAGTCGTCCACTCGGCGCCGGACTGGCTGGGGGAAGCGGTGGCGGCGGCGCTGGGCGTGCCGCTCGAGGCGGGCGAGGATGAGGAGGAGGACGGCGTTGGGCCGGCGGCAGCGGAGGCGGGCGGCGGCGGCGCCGGCGCCGGCTGCGCCGATGGGGGCGCGGCCGCGCCGGCGACGCAGCAGGCCGCGCCGGAGGCGGCGGCGGTGCTGGTGCTGCGGTGGCCGGAGCTGCGGCTGCTGCGGCCGCGGCTGGACCTGGCGCGTGCTCTGTCTGCGGCGGACCGGGGGCAGGTGGGTGGCTGTGCCGGGGGCCCCGGGTTGGCGCCACGAGCGCTAGGGGCTTGCTCCTTGGGTTCGTGCTTGGGTTCATGCCTGGCGTCTGCGCCCTCCCGGCCACCGCAGCCCGCGGCCCACCGCAGCCCGCAGCCCGCAGCCCGCAGCCCGACCTTCCTCATCCCTCATCCCTCCTCCTTCCCCCGCCTCCACCCTCCCTCGCAGGCCCCTCCGCTGCTGGCCGCGGCCTGCGGCACCTCGCTCCGCCACCTGATCACGCACGTGGTGGCGCTGGGCGACAGCCTGCACGCCTGGACCGCCGCCGCCCTGGCGGAGCTGCAGCACACGAGCCTGCGCTCCCTGGGAGGCAACGGCGGGCAGTGGACCAACCCGGGGCCGGGCGCGCGCCGGCCGCGGCTGCACCCGGCCAGCCTGCTGGAGTGCGGCCCGGTGGCGCTGGCGCTGGCGGAGGCGGAGGCGGAGGCGGAGGTGGCGCCGCAGGTGTGGGGGGGTTGTGGAAAGGCCACGGGGGCAAGGCCACGGGGGCAAGAGGGCCGCCACTTGGCACAAGGGGCCGCTGTGTGTGCCCAGGCGAGGGCGGAGGCACTGGGCTGCCGCTTGGCCCATGTCATAGCGTTTAGCTGCCCTCATCATAGGTGCATGGGATGTAGGGTGCATGGGATTTAGGGTGTAGGGGAATGGAGCGTTCTCAGCGCAAGGGCCCGCGGAGTGAGCCCAGCGCGAACCGATGTGCGGCCTAAGAGCCCCGCGGCGGAGACGTTTGTCAGCCCTCAGGCATGGACCGGTGGTTGGCTTGACCAACGGCCTCCTGCCGCCCTGCCTGCGCGCTGAACCGTAGGCCGCATGTGCAGAGTCGCAGCCGCTGCCCGCCGGGGGCCCTGGCTTTGCGTTCCGGCCCGTCCGCTGCCGGCCGGCGCTGCTGTCGCGCTTCGATGGGAGCCGCGCCAGCATCATCACTGCAGGCCCGACCAGGTGGGAGCCCAGGGGCGCGCAGGCCGCGCAGACTGTAGCACTTGTTCTGACAAGGGCTGCTGCGCGGCCCCGGGCACCTCGCCCAGGGCTGCCGCGCTCCCGTGCCGACACTCCGCTCGCACAGCGCTGTTGCATGCGATTGGATGGAGCGTGTGGTGGTGTCAGGTCCTGGGCCTGCTCGGCGATGGGCGGGGCCGTCGTGCGCCAGCGGGCTCGCGGGCCACCGGGCATGACTCGTTCGCCCACGGCGGCGGTGGTGCAGCGGCGTTCGTGCACGGCGGCTCTGCTGTCTGCTGCGCTCGCTCGGCGAAACACATCCTCTTGCCAGTACCTGGCCTCGCCCAAGCTTGTGCGTCTTGCTGCTGCCCCCGCGACCCGCTGCAGCCTGCTCGACAAACCGTACCTGGCGCTGTCATCCATCGCTACGATCGCTTGCGTGCCGATGCCCGCATAGAACAATAGCGAGCGCTTTGTGCCGATTGCTACTTGAGAAAACACCGTGGTGCCGGTGTGAGTGAAGAAGCTTGTGCACCCTGCTGCCGCCCCCAGCAACCAGCTGCAGGAGCACGTGGCCGAGCTGCTCGACGACATCCGGCGCGGCGGGCTGGGCTTTGCCGGTGTGGTGCCGCAGCCGCGCGATTGCCCGGCCGCGCTGGAGGCGGCGGTGGCGGTGGCGGCGCAGGTGAGGAGCCCACGGCGGCTACCCGGCAGCTACCCGGCGGCTACCCGGTGGCCAGGAGCTGGACCTGCGCCCAGCCTCGCCTTCCGCCGAACACTTATGCTCGCAATCCTCCGAGCTCGAGCTGTAACCCTGGGCCCGAACCCGAACCCGAGCCCGGCCCCAAACCCGTCCGCCGCCGCTGCTGATGCCCACCTCCTCAGGCCATGGCCGAGCTGCGGGCCGAGGGCCGCGAGTTCGTGCTGGTGCCGCTGCTGTTCGGCCTGACCAGCACACCCAGCCTGCGGCTGGCGGCCGAGGCGCTGGCGCTGGCCAAGAACGGCGAGGAGCTAGGCCCGCTGCCGTCAGGTGCGGCGCGGCGGCGGCAGTGTTGTCGTGCGGTCCGGTGTGCGGTGTGGTCCGGCGCCGCCGGCGCGGCCGCTGAGAGGCGGCTGCGGGCCGGTGCGGACCAGCACGGGCGCTCGCTGCGGTCCCAGCCCCACCCTCGCATCGACACCCGAGGTCCTCATCACCTCATGCCCATGGGGCCCTGTCTGCCCTGCCTCCCTCGCCAGCCCCAATGAGCCGCGGGTCTTGCCGCTGCTGCATAGCCCGCCACCGAGCGGCAGCGGACGGTGCCGATGTGACACTGCAACGATGACACGACACTGACCTGGGCTGATGCCCACGGCACGAGCGGAAAGCTACCGATTGGAAGCATCAGCAACATTCCATGTCGGCATGCCTGCATGACGCCGTGCTGCTCCCCGCCTTCGCCGCAGATCCGCTGGGCCACTCGATGCTGCGCATCCGCAGCCTGCCGCCGGCGTGGGAGCTGCTGCGCGACGTGGGCACGCGAGCCGCGCTGGCGCAGCTGCTGGGCCTGAGCGGAACCCCCGGTGACAACGAGACGGGTGTGCTGGCCGACGCCGCGAACGAGCAGCTGGCGGCGGCGCTGCTGCCCGGGTCCGGCATCGCCGCGGCGCTGGCGCGGCAGGCGCAGGGCGCGCTGGACCCGGCGGCTGTGGCGGGCGAGGGGCCGGTGGCGCGGCTGACGCTGCTGCTGGTGGATTCGAGGCCGTGGGTGCCGGAGCCGCAGGCCGCGGCTTGAGCCGGGGTGTCGGGGATGTGGGGCGGCTGTGGTTACCGGTACTTGTGCGGCAAGGCGCGCGAAGGGGCGCCGGATGGGACGTGAGGTCCTGGCGGCGCTGGGGGCAGAGGCTGAGCTGGGGTGGCGGAGGTCGGCGTGCGTGACACATGACAGGCCTTGGGCTGGGCGGTTACCTTTTGAGGACAGTGGGCGCGGGTGCCCTTCCCGGCGACGCAGGGGCAGAGGCGGCGCACGTACCTCGGCTGCGAGCTGCGGCCCACAGTGGCGGCCCGACTGTCGCAGCATCGTGTGTGGCAGAGTGACGACGAGAAGACCAGAGCGCGGGAAGGGCCACAGCGAAACTTGGGATCGGATTGCGGAGCAAGCGCGCAACATCTATCGCCATCAGTTCCCTGGGCCACCCCCAGCCAGGCCCCGACGCCCCTCCCTTCCTCCTCGCCGCAGCACTCGCCACGGCTGTTGCCGACACCCAGCCACCCCAGCAGCCCATGCCGACACGCAACAGCCGCCACCCAGCACCCCGCCTTGCTGCCAACGCAACCGTGCCCGCGCCCCCGGCACCCATCCCGACACGTCCCGGCAGCCCTCGTACCTCCGCCGATGCGCTCGTTTCAGTCCATCGAGTCGAGCTGTCGGCGCCCCCGACACGCGGCCCGGCGTCCATCCCGACGCGTCCAGGCCACGCACCCCTGCCGCTCTCCTGCGCCGCGCCTTGACGCCAGCGCAAGCCACGCCCCGCCCCTCACACACCTGCCGCTCTCCTGCTGCACCCTGCCGCGAGCCTTGACGCCACGCTTCGCCCCTGTCACACCCAAAGGCTCACGCCCCCGGGCCCGGCCCCGCCGGCACCCAGCCGGCCGCCTCCACCAGTCCTCCAGTCAACGCACCCCTGCTGCTCTCCTCCTGCTCCCCTGCCGCGCGCCTCGACGCCAGCCCACCCCACGCCACGCCCCTGTCACACCCCAGGGCTCACGCCCGCGGCCCCTTCCCCGCAGGCACCCAGCCGGCCGCCTCCACCAGGATCAGGCGCAGCGGCCCCACCTGCCCCACCTGCCCTACCGGCCCTACCGGCCCCCCGCCCGCCAGGCCGCCCGGCTCCAGGCACGCATGCGCCTGCTGCCGCAGCAGCCCACGCGCCAGGCCGCCGCGCAGCGAGGACTCCGTGGCGAGTATCTGGCTCAGCGCGCCGTCCTCGTCGTCACCGGGGGTTCCGCTCAGGCCCAGCAGCTGCGCCAGCGCGTGACGCGTGCCCACGTCGCGCACCAGCTCCCACGCCGGCGGCAGGCTGCGGTCCACGAACCGCAGCAGCGGCTCTGCGGCGCGGGCAGCAGCGAAGCGGCGCGCGGCGTGTCATATGCGTCGCATCTCCCCGTACGGCAGGGATTTCCGTACTGTACGGCACGTGTGACACGTGTGCGAGGCGTGGGCTCCGCGACGGTGGGTGGGGTGTCGCAAGGAGGCAGCACGAGCCCCTGCGCGCAGTAAGGCGGAACCAAACCCCGTCCGTGCCTCGCGGCGCCAGACCGCGGCCTCGGCTACACGCTCCGGGGCAGCGGGCGACCTGGCCCGCCCCCACACCGGACCCGCAGGGCCGGCCGCGAGGCGAGCCGAGAGCGCAGGGCCCGGGACTCCCGCGCCGCCCGAGCCATCGTAGCGCGCGGTGCGCGAGCACCACACAGCTATGGCGCCGAGATACCAACGAGCGGCAGGCGCGCGGGCCTTCGCGACCCTCGCGCAACCGCCGCGTGTCACTCCTGCGCCTGCCTCCGCGTGCAGGCGTCATACCTACGCATCACACAGCTACGATGACAGCTAGATCGACCAATAGCTAGATCGACCGATAGCTAGATCGACAGCTGCATCGCATGCAGCAACCGTCATGCCTGCACTGCAAGGTACATCGCAGTCAGTCGCCATCATGCCGGGTATCACCTGGTCGAATGCTGACGGCCGTGCGCGCCGCGAAGCGCTCCAGGGCCAGCGTCCCGTGCGCCAAGCTCAGGGCGGGGATTTCGGGCAGGGCTTCGAGGAACGGCACCATCAGCACCTCGCGCCCCTCGGCCCGCAGCACGGCGCAGAACTGCGCGATGGCGGGCAGCGTGGCGGCGGCGGCGGCAGAGTTGCGGCGACAGCGAGGCGGCGGTGGACAGAGGGCAAGCAGGACGGCAGGGCGGCAGGGCGGCAGCACCCTGCAGTGCCCCTCGTCGGCGGGACGGCAGGGCTGCAGCGTGGAGCCAGGGCACGTCCCGGCTCAGGCGCGGCAGGAGGCGCTCAGGGTGGTAATCGCGGCAGGAGGCGCTCAGGGTGGGAACGCATGGTGGAGGGACGGGACGGCCGGGCCGGACCCCAGGCGCAGCAGGCGGGGCGGCCTGGGTCCGCCGCCGCGGTGCGTCTCATGTCGTCCCATGGCGCCTTCTGGCGGAACGCGCTGCATGAGCGACGGCGCCACCCGCCCCGCCACGCGCCGATCGCACCTGCGCGGCGGCCTCCACCGCTTCCTGCAGCGCGGCGGGGCAGTCGCGCGGCAGCGGCGCCAGGCCCGCCACCCTGTGCTGCGCCAGGTCGGTGCGCAGGCTCGCGAGGATCCTGCGCCGGTGCTCACTGGGTGCGAGGGAGCGCAGCGGGCGGGACGCGGCGGGGCGCGAGGCGGCGGGCACGGCAGGCAGCGGCCGGTCAGCGGGCTGTGTGTGCGGCGGCGCGTGCCTGCGAGGCGGCTGCTGGGCGAGGCGCCAGGGAGCGGCCGGCAACAGGGACGCGGCGGGGTGCATGCGACACCTGCCAACGGCTGCGTCATTTGCCGTGTGCGGCGGCGTAGCAGACGTGCAAGACGTCGCCGCGGGGTTGTGGTCACACGCCAGCACTGCGGCCCGGGGGTCACCCTTGCCAAAGGCACGCCGTGGCGCCAGGGGCTCGGCCCCACCACCTGCCCTTGCACCAGCGGCTTGGCCTCACCTGCCCTGGCCGGGTGTGAATATGCTCAGGGGTAGCATCTCGAAGCGCGACCACAGCGCCGGCCGGCAGCGGACGGTCCGGAAGGCGAGGGCCGGCGCCGCGGCGGCCGGCGGCCCCGAGCCGGCAGGTGCAGCCTGCGGGCCACAGAGCAGGCAGGGCGGCCAGGAGGGCACTGTTGGAGTCGAACACCGGCTGTTTTGTGTCAACTGACAGCCCGGGAGTGGATGATCCAAGCCGAAAGGTTAGCATCCACGAAACTTTGGATGTGCCCACGACGATGCTGAGTGTTTACACTACTGGACACGCGGCGGCCTGCGCAACGCGGCAGTCCCGTGCCGCCCCCCTCGCCTGGGCACGTGCAGCGGCCCCTTGTACTGGTAAGGTCCATGCCTATGATGAGAGAAGCTACCGGTACATCCAATGACATGTGCTGCAACGGTTCGCGCTGGGCGCACACAGCGGCCGCGGCCGCCCTTCTGCCACCGTGGCCTCGCCGCAACCCTCCGCACACCTGTCCGTGCCCCCGTGGCCTTTCCG
>BDDC01000179.1:0-43300 GCA_001662425.1 Chlamydomonas sphaeroides | reverse complement strand
GGTTGCCCAGGTCCGGCCCCTCGGCGCCCCGCTGGGTCCTGCGGCCCGGGCGGAGATCTACGCCCGCGCGCTGGTGGGTGGCAGTGGCCGCGCTGGTGGGTGGCCCGGTCAGGCCATAGCAGCTCGCCCCTACTGCTTGCTTGCTTCCTTCGCACCCCGAGTTCAATGAGCCGGCGGTCGGGGTGGGTGCGGCACCGGTCTGCGGCCTGGGTAGTAATTTTCAAGGGTGCGCGATGGGATGAAGGGCCTGGGGTCAATACGGCGTGGTTGAGGTCTATCTGGTCAATCTGACCCGTTGCTTGCTCTGCGCCGTTGCCGGCTCACGCCTCCCCAGGCCCGCTGCACCCGCGCTGGCGGCGGCGCATGGCGCTGGCGCAGAGCCGCTGCCTGGCGCTGTTCCTGGGGGACCGGCGGGAGGGCCGCAAGGCGACGAGGACGGCGAACTGTCGGAGGCCGGGGGCCGCGAGGAGGCCGCGGAGCTGGCGGGCATGGAGGAGGAGGGGGCGGCTGCGGCGGCGGCGCTGGGTCGGGCGCTGTGCGTGCAAGGCGCCTGGGCACTGGCGGGGCCGGACGGGCGGCGCGGGCTGGGCGGCGGCTGGGAGGGCCCAGTTCCTGGTGCTCCGAGTGCGAGCCGGGCCGGCCCACGGAGCTGCGGACAGCGGCGGCGTGCCGGTAGGTGGCGTGTGGACAGGAGGTGGGACGGAGGAGTGTGCGGATGGTGAGCGCGCTGGCTCAAGCCTGCTAGGCAAAGGTGACGACGGTAAATGGCGCCATCCGTGAGGTCGGGGCCCCCCGGCCTGGCCTGAGTACAGACGATGGGAGCGAGGAGGGAGTGAGTAAGACGTACGCTAGGGGCTGGCCCATCTCGGTAGGTGTGAGCACATGGTGCACCTTGCTGTCTTGGGAGGCGGGCACGGACGCGGCCCCCCGGTTACCTGGGGGGCTGGAATGGACGAAGGCACGTGGTGGTGGCAGCCGGGTGGGGGCGCGGTTTGGGAGGATGCTTGGGATTGCAGCAGCCGAACACCAGGATGCGAGCGAGCCATGCACCCATGCGCAGCTGGGACAGGTCTGGGAGGATAGATGCTGGTGGCGGCCGGCCCTTGTCGGTGTGCACATGTGGCGCAGAGGTAGCGCAGGTGAGAGCGCTTCGAGAGTGGGCGCAGTGGGATGCGGCAGCAGGCGTTGGCACGACGAAGTGCGGCGGGCCGACTCCGACTGCGGGAAGCCTGTGGGAGGCGCGACGGAGCTGCGACCCAGGGGAAGCCGCCACCTGCTGTCAGCTGTCAGCGGGCGGGGTGTGGGCTGTTGGGGGCTGCTCCGGCGTGTGAGCGCGTGCCTTACCCGGTGCCTGACGTTTGATCACAGACCTTCCCAGCCCGCAGCAGCCCGCATACCTCACAGCCCCCATCGGCGATGCCGATGCGCGTCACACGCGTCATACGCTGGCGTCAAGTTGCATGTAAGCAACGCGCGCGGCAGACAGTCGGGGCGGCATACGATTACGTGTGAAGCAGGAGGCGTGAAGGACACTCAACCTCCGCGGCCTGCCGCTGGGCGGCGGGCGCGCCCCACCTCCGTCACACGCCGCCGCCGCCCTGACCCAACGACATGCCAGCCCGCCCAATCACTGTCCCGCCCTCGCGATCACCAGCATCAGCGACAGCCGCTCCACCACGGCCCCCGGCGGCGCGCCCGCCGGGGCCACGCCCTTGCCCAGCGGCAGCGGCATCCGCCGCGTCAGCCCGCGCTGCAGCGCCGCCACAAGCTCGGCCCGCGCTGCCATGCGCGCCGCCAGCAGCGCCTTGACCTGCGCCGCCGACGTCCCCCCCAACTTGAACGCCCCCTGCAGCCGCGCCTCGGCATCCTTGGCGGCACACGCCGGAGCAAACACGCCCAGGTGCTCGTCGTCCAGCGCCGCCAGCGCCGCCGCCGCGGCGGCGGTCGCATTCACGACCGCGCCCTCGTCGCCGCCAGCCCCGCCAGGCCCAGCCGCCGCCGCCGACGACGACGACGACGGCCTCTCGTGCATCTCGATCACGCCCTCGGCGCCGGCCATCAGCCGCGCGTCTGCGGCTCGGCCGCACCCGGTGAGCCCCAGCATGTCGCACAGCGCGGCGTTGAGCGCGGCGTCGCGAGCCGCCAGCCAGCCGGCGCCGGCGGGCTTGGCGTCCGGCGCTGACGCCGCTGCGGGGCGAGGCGGGCGGGGTGCGAGGCTGAGCCGGCGCCGGGGTGTCGTGCTGCGCTGTGCCGTGCTATGCGGTGCTGTGTCGCAAGTAGCGCAGCGTGCTGTGCTGCCCCATGCAGCTCAGCGCGGCACCGTGCGGCCCCGGCAGCGCACCTGCTGCCTGGCGGCGGTGGTGCCGCGTCAGCGCCTCCTCCAACCGCAGCACCGCGCCGTGCTCGGCGGTGTGGGGCAGGCACTCGTCGACGGGCTGCAGCAACAGCAGCTCCATACCGCTGCTGCTGCCCGACATCTGCATGGGGTGGGTGGGTGGGGACACGCAAGTTCACGGGGGGCTTCTACGTCTAGATGTGAGGTGCAATGTTTGCAAGTTTCGCGCCGTATGTACGAAAGAAGGAGAGCCGTGCGCTGGGCAGCAGCTGCATGCCGATAAAGCTAACATGCACACTCAGACACCACGCAAGTGGCGCACCTTCGCCAGCATGGCCAGCGCCTCCAGCAGCCCAGTGGCGCTGCAGTCCAGCCGCAGCGTCAGCACCGCCGCACCAAACGCCTGCAGCCGCGGCAGCAGACCCGCACGCAGCTCATCACGAGCCCCGGCCCTGCGCGGCAGGGCCAGGCGGAGTCAGGCAGGGTGAGGCGGAGCCAGGCAGGGTCAGGCGGAGCCAGGCAGGCGGAGCCCGTGTCAGCGCCAGCCGCCGTTGCTGGGGCCCCCCTTACCAGCGGTCACGCGTGCGGCCCCGTGCGCTCGCTGGCGCGGCGCGCTGGCCAAGAGGCGCCGCCCGCACATGCGCTCCCGTGCCGGCACACACCATAACCGCTCCAGAATCACACCAGAATCATACCAGATTCATACCATATTTATACCATAATCACACCATGACCATGCATGGATGCACACCGCATCATTGCAGGCCAATCAGGTGTCACGCGGCGTCGACGGCGGTGTGCCTGGCGCACGCGCGCGCCCCGGCCAGCAGCTTTTTCTTTTTTTACAAACTTGACAATCAAGGATGCTGGCACTGATGAACATGCATGCGGTGGCCCTCACTCACTGCGCTAGTGCTGTGCCCATGCACTCGGCGGTGGCCGCCATGCCCGACGCCTTCAGGCGCGCATGAGCATCGCCCGCCAGCGCCGGGTCCACGGGCCGCAGGCACAGCTGCCGGGCAGGGCGGGGTGGGGCAGCGCCAGGGCAGGGCAGGGGCGGGGCAAGGCAGGGTGCAGTTGTGGTCGCGGGGCCGTCCGACGGCTCACCCAGCACAGCACAGCACAGCACGGCGCAGTGCCGCACGACGAAGCACGCCACCGCACGAGAGAGTTCGCCGCCGCGCGGCACAGCACAGCGCGCGTTCGCTTGCTCCCACGCAACACCCCCACGCGTCCAGCGCAGCCCCACGCACCTGCACCCGCCCCGACGCCATCCGCGGCACGACCGCCAGAGCGCAGTGCGACAGCCGCCGCCCGCCCTCCACCGCCGCCGCCGTTCCTCTACCGCCGCCTCCGCCGCCGCGCGCCGCCGCCCATTCCTTGCCGTACAGCTGCTTCAGCTTGGTGGCAGCTGCGAACCGCAGCGTCGACGCCACCTGGGCCAGGTGCAGCGTGGCGCGGGCCACGGCGCCGTCGCCCACGACCACGCAGGCCTGGGGCACAAGGCATGGGGGCAGGGCGCGGTGAGGGGCAGGGCGCAGCAGGGAGGGCGGGCCAAGGCACCACCGCGCACGGCCACGCAGGCCTGGCAGGCCGCAGGAGAAGCCGGGCAGGGGGCGGCCGGCGGGAGGAGCAGGGCAGAGGGTGCAGGGATGAGGGAAGAGGGAAGAGGGGCAGGGGGGCCGCGCAGGATAGGGTCAGCGCCTGGCCCACACGGCGGGGCGCGCAGGGCGCGGCGGCGCGGTAGGGCCTGGCACGGCATGGGCCTGAACCCTACCGACGGCATGCCACTCTGCCGCACCCACCTGCGCCCCCGCGCCCGCCGCCTCGTCGCCCGCCTCCGCCGCCAGCGCCCGCGCCAGCGCCATGCGCGGCGCCAGCTCCTGCAGCTCCCCCACCCGCAGCACCAGCGCCGCCGTCGGCCCCTGCTGCTGCTGCTGCTGCTCCGCCTCGACCTGCCCTCCAACCGATGCCGCCGCCGCCGCCGCCGCGGCGGCGGCAACCACGTCCGGCAGCCACTCCGCCACCGCCGCCAGCGCGGCGTGCACACGCGGCTCGGCGGCCTCGCGCAGCACGCGCAGCACACGCAGCACGACGCCGGGCGTCAAGGCCGACTCGTCCCACATCAGCAGCCCCGCGCCAAGCTGCAGCAGCAGTTCCATGTCCTCAGCCTCCGGCCGCCGCCGCTCCGCCTCAAGCCGCGGCCCTACCGCAAGCGCGTCGCCGCCGGGCCCCTCGGCGGCCGCGGCAGCGCGCCGCAGCGCCGCCGCCAGCGCCCGCGGCGGCGGCGGCGGCGGCGCGTTGCCCTCGGCGGCGGCGAGCAGCGCCGACGCCGCGGCCGCCACCTGGGGTCCCTCGCACGCTATGAGCAGCCGCGACGCGATGACGCGGAGCACGCCGCGCTGGCCGTCGAGCGGCGGGGCCTGCGCCTCGAGGGACGGCATGGCGCCCTTGGCCCGCGGTGGCGGCGCGCCGCCGCCATCGGCGTCGCCGTCGTTGGGCTGTGCGAAGGTGCGCATCGCATGGCGAGCAACGGCCGCCAGCACGGGCGCCGACGTGAGCAGCGCGGCGGGGCCGGTGGCGGCGGTCGTGGGCGGGCCCGCCGCCGCCGCCGCCGCTGTGGGGTCGGCCAGTGCACCCGGCGGCAGGAGCTTGCGCTGCGGGGGGGTGCACGTGGCGAGGGTACGATACGATCGAGGGCCGGGCCCGTTCCGAGTGGGTGCCAGTGTCAGGGGAGTCAGGGGTAGCTGCCGGCGTGTCTGCGTCGATGGAGCCGATAGGGTGGATAAAGTCAATCGAGTTGGATGGTCGACGTATGCACACACCATCAATACAAGATGCGAAGGCCGGGTGCTAGGCATGCCGGCAAGCGCCAGGGGCAGCGGCGGCGGGTGCTGAGCATGTTGCTCTCCAGCGAGGCACCCAAGCGATCCGGCTCCACAGCCCCGGCCCGCATTGCGCATGCCCTGCATGCCCCGGCCCACATGACCCACATGACCCACATGACTCATGCTGCCCCATCCTGTTCCTCCGGGTCCCGACCCACATACCCGTTGCCATGCCTCCCCTTCCTCCCCGACCCACATGCAGCTCCGCCAGCAGGAACGCCAGCAGTCGCAGCTCCGGGTAGCTCAGGTCGGGCGGGCCGCCGAAGTGGCGCACCAGCGCCGCCGCCAGCGCCGCCGCTACATCCAGCGCCTCCTGACGCTCCTCCGCCGACAGCAACGCGCTGTCCCAGGGGCCGCCGCCCCAGGCATGGTCCAGGCAGCGCAGCAGGCACAGCGCGCGCGCTGCGGGCCCAGCAGCCGGCGACAGCTGCGGGGGCGTTGAGGGGAAGACTAGCTTGGGGCCACTAAGTTGCGGCGGCAGGGGTACCTTGGCCGACGTCCGGGGTTCGACAATCCTAACACGGGCCGGCGTCGCGTCAAACGGCGAGGCAGTGCGGCATCTTGGTAGCACGCCGGTACACATGTGCCCGAGCCGAGATGCTAAATAGTTTGATCTGTAACCGTCAACGTGACAGTAGAATCAGACAGGATGCGAGGCCCGGTCGCTCTCACCGGGTGAATGATCGCCTCCAGCAGCGAGCGGTGCAAACGAGCGCCGGCACCATGAACCCCGCCCTCTCTGCCGCCGCTGCCGCCGCTGCTGCTGTCCGCCGCCGCCGCCTGGCCGCGGGCGGCTGCCGGGCCGCCGGCCGGCGCCTCCTGCGCGGCCGCGGCCAGCGCCGCGCACAGCCCGTAGCCGTCCAGCGCCAGCGCATGCCTCAGCAAGGACTCCAGCAGGCTCTTGGCCTCGCGACACCGTTCGCTGACGTAGGACTCGTGCTCAACGGGGCCCATCGGCGTGGTGCCGGCAGCCGGCTTGGCGCCGGCGCGACGCTGCGGCTGCGCCGCCTGAGCGCGCTCCCTATTCAATTTGTCGTTGAACGCGTCCCACTTGAGCCTGTCGGCAGCTCGAAGCTTCACGGCTAGAAGGAGCTTTTGCCACGCTGCCGTCTCGGCATGGCTGAGCGGAGAGGACTGCGGCAGCTCCGGGGCGGGGCCGGAGGCGGAGGTGACGGCCGAGGGCGGCCGGTTGAGCAGCACACCGGGCCCCGGTGCGCTGGCGGTGAGGGCTGACGTGGCGGCGGCGCGCAGGTGCGGGCGGTAGGCGGCAGCCGCGGCCCAGGCGGAGCGGAGGGCCGCTGACCCGCGGTGCGCGGCCTGCCGCTGGCAGCGGCCGGGGAGCACGGTTGGCGGTATGCCGGCGGCCGCGGCGAGCGCCTTGCGCCGCTGCAGCGCCGCAAGTGCCGATCCTGGATAACTAAGGCTGTGGTCATTTGATGCTGATGATGGCGTCGCTGGCGTATCGTCGTCGGCGTCTTCATCGCGATATGTTGCGATCGCGCGCCGAGCTCGAGCCCACGGCGGGAGCTGCAGCTCGGCCATAATGGTATGCTCGCCTAATATTTAGGAGGGAGGCGTGTCATGCCTGTGTCGACGCTGGCGCGCGGAACGCCCAAGTTTGGCGACACGAAGTTTGGGCGCAAGGTGCGGGTTATCAATAGCCTTGCGGCATGTATGTATGTGATACACTATCATCAATTGCACACGTATCTGCCGGCGATGGCGCCTTCACACGTACCAGACCAGGGGTCACGCGTGTACCCGGCCGCAAGCACCTGCAGGCACCTGCACCTCCTGCACTTCACGATTAGGCTAGTCCCCGTCGGTACCCGCCCGCCTGTAAGAGCGCCGATTGACCGATGGCGTCGCCGGTCTGCTCCGCAGCCAGGGCCACGCCACGGGGCGTCACAGGCCGGAACGCGGTGCGGGGTGCGCAACTCCGCGCGTGCGCTCGGAGGCTGAGTTGTGGAGGGGCACCGCGAAGGCTAGAGCTAACCCGGAACAGGCCCAAGAACAGCCAGGAAGCAAGGCGGTGATTGGCCAGGGTAGCGTGCCGCCACCGCACCAGGCCTTGCATCTCCCTAGGGAGGGAGTCAATGAAGGTTCTTTCAAGGGCAGTCCCATCAACCCTGTTGATCAGCTCCTACGAGGGACATGCCATTCGGCACGAAGTTACTAACCATCGTGTCGATGAGGAGCCGGACCCAGATAAATCATGGTCATTGCGGTTGATGCGGTTGATACAACGGCGACCGTGGCAACACCGCGCCAGCAGCCGATAGCCAGTGGTAGCCACCGCGTCAGCCACCGCCCAGGCTCTCACTGCCCCCTCCGTCAACTCAGCCCCCCATGCTTGCTGCGCTTTCGCATGCTGCCACCCGAGGCTGAGGGACCACGACCGCCGAAGCCGCCACCCCTCGCTGCCACCCGGCCCGGTCCGGCCCAGCCCAGCCGCGCCTCGCCGCCGCCGCTGCTCCCATCGCGTGGGCGTGTCGCGGCCGACGCGGCGGGTCTCTGCCCCAGATGTAGGCCTTTTGTGGAACAAGAATGAAAAATGGGGATACACCTGACTTTCCGACGTTAAGGGTTAACGGGGGGCAATCCGAAGATGTAGGCTGCGTGCTGCTGTGGACAGCATGCTGTAGCAGCACAACATGGCTGCAGGGGCGTGCTCTTTAGCGCGTGGGCGAGAGGCCGCGTGGACCACCCTATGCAGTGCGTAGCGGAGTGAAGACGAGGAGGCCAGGGTTTGGGATGGAGCGCAGTGAAAGCAAACCAAGGTAGTGGCCCAGCGACCCGACAGCACCAGCACAAGCTCAGGGGACAGACGGGGAGACCCATGTTCGCCCCTGACGCTGTCCAGGCGGCGTATCTCGCCTCAGTCCAGATTAGCGCACGTCCGAGGCAGCTCGTTGTGTAGCGCGAATGCTCGTCGCCGCCGCCGCTCCCTTCAGCTGCCCACACCGAAGGCAGGTTGCCGGGAGTTGCAACTTGCCAGGGAGGGCGAGGGCAGCCTGGGGCAGCTGTCGCTATCCTGGCGGCGACAGCTCTTCCCCTGGGAGACCTCCACAGAACGACCCGCCAAGCTATCGAGACGTCCAGCGGCGCCGGAGTGCGGCGCTGACGAGGTGGGCGTGACGGACGGTGGTGTTGCTGCGTGGTGAAAGGTCGCGTCGCAGATTGCGTGACCGACGGGCGCCGCGGGAGGTGTGGTCAGGCGTTGAAGAGTGCTTTGTGCTCAATTGTCCTGCCAGAAAATGTGGTAGGCACGGCGTCTTGGTGACGAGCGCTGGCGACAGAAGCTCGAATGTGGACATGTTTCAGGGCCTGCGCGCAACGTACGGCTTGTTCAATGCGAATTGTTTGAGTTGGGCTGAGAGCAATCGTGCATGTGGTGCCGCGGCGTATGGTGAGCGCAATTGTGAGCGTTGTGCATGAGCGGGCATCCCTGCCACAGTTCCCCACAACCGCATACGTTGTATCTTCCCGATTAAAATGCCCTGCCGAGCTACTATAGGTCGGGACCACGCGTTGCAGCACTGAAGTCGCTGGCGGGCTGAGCTGCTGAGCATCCAGGCGGCAGCAACATGCTGCTAGAGGATGCCATCACACGTCTCGCGGTTCGGTGAGGTTGAGGAGGAAAACAGGCATGTCCATTCACTCGATGCCGCCTCACGACGCGGCGAGCATCAGCCTTGTTGTGGTGTACAACAGAGGCAACTCGCGCAGTCGCTCGGCAGGGAAACCCAGCGCCCTCGCAGTAACCCTGGCCCCTGTTTTTGCCCTCGCACAAAACGCTCGCCAGGCCTGCGCAGCGCAAGGCGGAGGACCTGGCGCTGCTGGCCGCCTACTTCCGCACGCTGGTATGTGTCCTGCTTGTACTGCGCCGCTTGTCTCACTGTCGGTGCCCCACGTGGCGGACTGCCGCCGCCTAACACTTTGTTGAAACCCGTTTGTTGAAACCCTCGCACCCTGCGTTTCCCCGCAGCCCTTCTTCGCCGGCGTGGACTCCGCCACCCTGCAGCAGCTATGCAGCTGCCTCAGTGAGTCTGCCTCCCGCCCCGCAGCGCCCTGGACCCTGCCGCGCGCACGCCCGTCTCCCCGCAAGCATGCCCTAATGAGACTGGCTTACCCAAGCACACGGCAAAACTCTGCTGCCCCTGCCCTCCCGCCCCACAGCCTTGCAGCGCCTGGCTCCAGGGGAGGTGCTGCTGCACACGGGCGAGCTGACCGACCGCCTGTGAGCCGGGGGCGGGCGGGTGGAAAGGCGCAACTGGGGTTGCGGCATGGGGTCGGAGCCGCGGCCGACTGGCGGCGTGCCGGATTGTGCGCTTCCTCGTACGCCGTGCAGCAATGGCCCGCAGCGCGACAAGCCCTCCCCAGCTCCCCTCCCCTCACCTCCGCACCGCCCCTTCCGTCGCCTTTCCCCTACCAACCCCCAGCTTCCTGCTGCTGGAGGGGCGGCTGGCAGTGGTTCGCCACTCCAAAAAGGAGGGCTACGTGCCGCAGCCGCCGCAGCTGGTGGTGCCGGGCCAGGTGCGGGCGAGGCAAGGGCGAGAGCATGGAGGGCATGGGAGGGTCGGTGCCACGGTGGCGTTCCTGGTGAACTAAATGGTGGCATGGAGGGCAAGGGGCAAGGCGCAACACCGCCCCTCAACCGGCCAAGCGCTGCCGCCAGCCTCCCCGCAGCCCATCCCGCCCTGCACGGGCCCGGGCCTCCGGCACGGAAGACCGCACACGTGCCTTACCGTAGCACGCTTTCCCCCCTGGTCCATCCCACCCCCTCCCCCGCAGACGCTGTGCGAGGCGGCGCTCGTGCTGCCCGGCCGCCGCTCCGACCTGGCCGCCACCGTGCCCGGCTCGGGCACCGACAGCGGCGCGGCGGACCAGGAGGACGATCGGGCGGTGCCGGAGCTGGGCGGCGGCCCGGCGGCGGGCGGCGGCTGCGGCCGGGGCGCGACGCTGGCGGTGCTGGCGCGCGGCGCTTGGAGCAACATGTGCGCGAGGGCGCCCATGCAGGTGCGGCCCCGGCCCATGTCCACTGTCGACAATACCGATAGTGTCGATAGTGTCGATAACACAACATATGTGGAGTGGTATTCGATTTCGGCCCTAGATGTGGAACGTATAGAAGATGACGTGTGTAAGCGAGGGCGGCCATGCCGGTGCGGCAGCAGCAGGGGGTGTGGGCACACCCGCTGCCGGCGTGGCGCCGCCACACGGTCGGCAGCCTGGGTCCCCCTAGCCCTCCGCCAATCCCATCTGTGCCCCATTTCCCCTTCCTCACCTCCCCCGCCTCTCCCTCTCCTTCCCCGGCCCCAACCCTCCCCGACCCCAGCCCATATGCGCGCAGGCCCGGCTGGCGCTGCTGGGCTGCGCTGCGAGGGCGGTGGCGGCGGCGGCGGCCCCGGGCGAGCGGACCATGGAGCAGGCGGACGACCTGGGGGCGCTGCTGCGGCAGCTGCCGGTGGGTTGACCGACCGGGGAGGCAACGCTCCTTGCCCACGGCCAACGCCCGACCGTCCCCGCCCGTCTCCTCGCTTCACTCGTCCCCTCCCTTCCCCGGTCCTCCATCACCCCCCCCAGGGCCTGTCCTCGCTGTCCGCCCCGGTGCTCCGCTCGCTGTCCGAGGCGGCCGCGCTGCGCCACCTGCCGCCCGGCACCATCCTGTACGAGGAGCACACGCGCGCGGAGAGCGAGTTCGTGGTGCTGGCGGGAGCGGTGCAGGTGCGGGCGGGGAAGGGCGGCCGGAGGGCGGCGGCGGTTGCACTGGCAGGCCGGCGGGGCCGGCGGCCGGAGGAGGGCAGAGGTGCACTTGCAGACCCTACTTGAACGGCATGTTCTAGGGAATGTCAAGTCGGGGGCGGGGAGCGAGTTCGGTGTGCTGGAGGACGCGGTGCAGGTGCGGAAGGGAAGGCTGGCGGAGGAGGGCGGTGGCACCTGCTGCCCGCTGCCGGGAACACCTGCACATGTGTTGTTGAGAGCAGTGCAGGCGTGGTATCGGGCCCTGTGTGGAAGAGCGCCAGGGTTCTGCACGGCAGGGCGGTGGCGAGGGCGGCGGCTCGAGGCAAGGCAGGTTGGCTCGATCACAACTCCCCTCCCCCGGCCCTGTCCACCCCACTCCTTTCTTTCAGGTGCGCTGCCGCCAGAAGAGGCTGGGCGAGAGCCGAGCCGCGATGCGGTCCGCGCTGCGCAGCGCTGCGCGGCGGCGGCAGGCGGGCGGCAGCGAGGGCGGCGGCGGCGGCGGCGGCGGGCGGGCTGGCGAGGGCGGCGAGGGGCTGCTGCGGGCGGACATGTCGGTCAAGGAGAAGATCGCGGAGGAGCGGCGAGGTGGGGCCGGCGAGCACTGCTCATAAGAAGCCCTGTGCACCCCTTGGTAGCAAGGTGGTGCACGGCGGGGCGGCGAGAGGTTGGGATACCGGCACCGCTTCGTCGCCCATGGGCTGGGTGTGGTCCCCGATGCCGGGCTGGCCCCTGCACCTGCACCCCATCGTCCCCGACACGCAGAGCGCGACGCGACGATGGAGTCGCTGGCGCTGCAGCGAGATGACCTCCGCGACCCGCCGCCGCCGGCCAAGGAGGCCCACGGCGAGCGCTCGCGAAAGCTCATGGTGGAGTTCATGCAGCGGGTGAGGCGGGCGGCGCAGGCGTCACATGCCCCTATCCCATACACATGTTCTATCCCATGTCACATGCGCGGTGCGCCTACCCACCCGCCTGCCCACGTACGGTGCCGGTATGCGCCCGGTGCACCACAGCCACAGGGCCGGCCGGCGCGCAGCGCCACATGCTGCCGCCCCGGCCCCAAGTCCCCCCCCAGGCCCGCAAGCCCTTTCCCCCGGCACCAACGACGACCCGCCGCACGTGCCCGCCGTGCCGTCCCAACCAAAAACCCAACCCAAATCCCAACCCCCGCCCGCCCGCCAGGCCCGCAAGTCCATCTCCGGCATCAAGGACGACCCGCTCCACCCCATGGACCCGGCGCAGCCCGCCGGCGCGTCCGCCCCCACGCCCACGCCCGCGCCCTCGCTCGCGCCATCGGCGCCCGCCTCGCGCGCCGCCAGCGCCTGGCGCCGGGTGGCGCTGCGCGCCACGTCGCGCGAGGCCGCCGCCGGCCTTGGCGCGGCGTGGGGCGGGAGCGACGGAGGCGGCGCGGACTCCGAGGACGAGGGCGACCCGTCGGACCCCATCATGATGGACTACCTGAGGAAGCGCCGCGAGGAGGAAGGCCGCGTGTCGGGTACGTGCCGGTCGGGGGTTTGTGGTACGGGTAGCGCAGGGGTTTTGATGGCACCGGCTGATGGCGGGACTGCCGCCCGCCGTCCGCCCACCCCGCACTGCACTGCCCTGCTGGCCGCCCGTCCCCGCTCTGCCACTCACCCCGCCCTGCTCTCTCTCTCTCGCACCCGGCGCCAGGCGGCAGTCACTTGCGGGCCTCCTGCTCTGTGAGGTGGCGGCGCCCACTCATCGTTGGCTTCACACAACCACCTGATGCGCCTTACTCATGCACTGATGCAAGGCTCGCCCTGCGCCCTCCACCCGCCCCCTGCGCCCTCCACCCGCCCCCTGCACCTCCACCCCAGACGTGGGCCGCCTGCTGGGGGGCGCGGGCGCCCGCAGCGCCTACCTGAGGGGCCTGCAGGCCGCCAAGTGGCGCAACTCGGACGCGGCGCCCGGGCAGGAGCCGGAGGAGCAGGCGGGGTGCGTGGGGCTGGGTGTGGGGCTGAGGGGCTGGGTGCGGGGAGGAACCTGTGGGGCCGGGTTTGAGTGTGGGGCTGCGGGCTGGGTGCGGGGAGGGTGGGACCTGTGCACAGGGCGCTGGTGTTGTCATGGCAGGGCCGCCTGTCGGGGTGCGGGGCTGCGGGCTGGGGCAGCGGCGCCAGAGGCCACGGCCTGGGGGCCTTGGCCGGCGGCCGTGGGGTAGTGGGGCGGCCGCGTGGCTGATCGGCCGGCGTGGCGCGCTGGCGTTGCCGCCGAGGGAGTGCCCAGCCTGTGGGGTTGCAGTGGGGCCCCGGCGGAGGGCCATGGCGAGTCGGCGCCCCAGGGGGCAGCGGCTGGGCCCTGCCCGCGGGTCAACCGCCGCCAATTAAGCAGCCACACACGTCTCGGCCCTGCCGCTGCCCCTTTCCCAGGCCGGCCGCTGCCGGCCGCGACCGTGTCCGGTGGGCTGACGACGCGGCGGCCGGCGGCGCGGGCGAGGGCGCGCCCGCGGCGGCGGAGCAGCCGGGGCCGCCGCCGCGCGTGCGGCTGCTGCTGCTGGACAAGGAGTTCAAGGTCACGTCGCGAGCGGTCAAGTGAGTCCCTACAACGACGCTTGTGTTCAACTTGATAGCGCCGAAATAGAGTACCACCCCGTACGCGGCACGCCCCGGGTTGGTGACGCGCTGATCGTGCGTAAGGAGGAAGTAGTGATGCGTTTAGATGCACCCGTGCGTGTGACACGTGTGGCTACATTGCGCCCTATACAAGCGGCCGTCGCGGTCAGTGGGCCGCCTTGTCGGCCGCAGGCCGGCTGCGAGTTGTCCGGCGCCGTGCGCCGTGGCGTCGTGCAGAGTCCTGCCCCCGCCCCTGGACGGGGGCTGCCGGTTCCACGCTCTCCGTCTCTTCCACACTCCGTGTGTCTCTCCCGCCTGGCTGTGCTCCCTCGCCGCAGGTTGGCTGAGGCCGTGAGCAAGCTGATGCGCATCATTCAAGACAGGTGGGGCCCTGCGCTGAAACTCTACTGCATCTTCATGGATTATGGAGTATTATCTATGTGTCCTGTCAGCACAATGTCGGCATACTGGCATGAACACATCTGCCTGCCGTGTACCGCGCGCCGCCAGGGCCGCTAGGGCCGCCGTCGGCCCCGCCGACGACGCCGACGACGACGCCGACGGCGGCGCCGAGCCGACTGTCCTCACCGACAGCGGCGCCGCAGCCGACGCTGACGACGGCGGCAACGTCCTCGCCAGCGGCGACGCTGACGTCGGCGGCAGCACCGCCGCCGTCGTCAGTGCCAGGAGCAGCCGCAGCGCCGTCGGCGCAGCCGACGGCGCCGAGGCCGAGCCGGAGGTGGAGGAAGCCCGCGAGGAGCAGCTTGAACAGCTGTACGGCCCCAACACGGGGCACGTCGAGGCGGGCGGCGTGGTGGGCGAGCTGCCGGCGGCGGCGCTGACGCGCGCGGTGGTGGGCGGCGGCGGGCTGGGCCGGCCGCCGCCGCGGCCACGGCGCACCAACACCGCCGTCACGGGTGAGCGGCCGAGCTGGACTGGGTCGGGCACTGGGGGCTATGTTCAATGCCGCAATCAGCTAGGCCTGCTGCCTGCCAACCAGTTCAGTCCCGTGGCGCAGGCTTGGTGAGCTGGCTCAGCCTCCAACCCCACCCGCGTGCTGCCACGAACCACGCCGCGCAGGCTCCCTCGGCGCCGATGTGTTGGTGGTGGCTCTGGAGGCGCTGCGTCGCGGCCACGACGCCGCGCGCGACGACCTGCTGGCTGAGCGGCTGGCGGTGCTGGGGTCGCTGGAGCCGCTGCGGGGGCTGAGCGAGGAGCACCAGGCGGCGGTGGCGCTGGGCGCGGGCGTGAGCAGGGAAGGGGAGGGAGGGCGGGGTTGCGGTGGCTCTTGGCGGGGCCTGCCAGCCACCCCTTGGTCCGCGAAAGGCGGGCCTCCGTAAGGACGGCCCCGGCCGCCTGCTGCCGCAGGGGCTGTCGCTAGACGTGCACTCTCGAATTGCACACATGCTTCCCGCACACATGCAATGATATCAACTACATGTGACATTGTCGTTAGGCATGTTGTTTATTGAAAGGAACCATTCCCGCCGCAGATGCTGTCGCTGGACGCGCACGTTCCGGTGGCGTGCCAGGGCTGGCCCGTGGAGTCACTCTTCGTCGTACTGGTGGGTTGGGCAGTTGCTGCCGTACTACCGTACGGCACCGTTGGCGGTTGGCCTCCGCCACCATAGCCACCTCACCGTGGGGCCTTGGCATCGCTTTCTTGGGCGCCCGACCGCCCGCAAGCAGGAGGGCGAGGTCCGGCTGCTGGATGACCCCGAGTTGCACGGCACCGTTGGTAGTTGGTGGTTGCCAAAACACCCATCTGACCATTAGCCTCGCACCGTCCTGGCCCCAAACCGCCCGCGCGCAGGAGGGCGAGGTTCGGCTGCTGGATGACCCCGACGGCGTTGTCGCCGCCGCCGCCGCCGGCGGCGCCTCCTCCAGCGGCGGCGGCGCCGCCGCCAACAGCACCTCGCCTTCCGGCCGCAGCACCCCCTTCTCCCACGCGACCCACACCTTCTCTGCCACCGACGGCGCCGGCGGCGTCGGCGACGCGTTCGCCGGCGCCGGCGGCGCCGCCGCCGCGGTGGCGGCGGTGGGCGGCGGGCTGGGCAGCGTCAAGTCGCGGCGGGCGGTGGCGGCGCTGCCGACGCTGTCGCTGTTGGGCCCCGGCGGGGCGGTGGGCGACGGGGTGCTTGGGTACCCAGAGGACGTGGCGCGAGCGGAGGAGGAGCGGGTGAGCAGCAAGGCCTGCTGTCCGTACGTGTCGTACGTGTCGTACGGTGCACAGCAGCCCGCCTGTGGGCGCGCGCCGGCCCCTCCGATGGCACGGCCCCTGCGGCGGTGGCCAGGCAGGAAAGCGCCCCACGCTGCCCGCCACGTATGCAGCTCCCCCTGCCTCTCCCACCCTTCTGGAGCAACCCCACACCCTGCACTGCACCCGCCCTCTCCACCCACCCCTTGCCTGGCGCCTAGCGGGCTTGAGCCAGCGCGCTCACCATCCGTCCACCGCACACCCCTCGCCGTCCCTACGCCGCACTCGCCACTTTTCACCCCTTCCCAGGAGCGCGCCCGGCTGGCCGCCGCCGACGCGGCCGAGGACGAGTCCTCCTCCCGCGAGGGAGGCGGCGGCTTTGTGCTGGGGCAAACCGCCGCGTTCGGTCGGCACGGCACACTGCTGAGCGCCGGCGGGCGGCCGGCCAGCTCGCAGCAGCACACGGGGCCGCCGGCGACGCACGCGGCGAGCGCGGTGACGGGGAAGCCCAGCAAGCTACTGGTGCTGCCGAGGTGGGATCGGGCTAGGGGTACAGATGATACAAAAGTCGACTCAGCACACACGTGATGCTGCCGTAGTCGATGCGGCGTACCGAGTGCGATAGCAGATGCTGCTGTACACGCGATGCGTGCATCCGTTGTGAACACACACCCTGGGGGATGGGCCGCGCCCGGCTGCTGTGCGCTGACCGCATGCTGTGGCACGAATCGGGCAGAAGCGCGCTCCGCGATTCCAGTAGACGTCAGCAGCGCGCACAACCGCCGGCCACACGCACACACGGCGCCGCATGCACCAACGGCGCCACAGCACAATCGCTGCTCTGCTGCCCGGCTCGCTCAGCAAACCCCGTCCCGTCCCCTGCAACGCCGCCGCAGGGCCCTCCTGGCCAAGTACGCCTACCTCCGGGCCGCGCTGCCGCCCTTCGCCGAGCTGCGGCGCGAGGGCATCAGCGCGCGGCGGGCGCAGCTGAGCGCGGCGGCGCTGGCGGCGGCGGGGCCGCTGGGGGGCGGCGGCGGCAGCGCGCCCGTGCAGGTGTGTGTGTTTGCGGTGGTGGGGGCGGGGACCTGCGTGGGCGGCTCGCTGGTGAGCTGGGGGGCCCGGCGCTCTGGCCTGCGCCAACCCTAGCCACTCAACCAAGCCGGCATGTTACCTCTTTCTGATCACACAAGCCGGTAAGCCCAGCCGCCGGCGCCGTGCTGGGTCAAGAGGGACTCAGCTCTCTTGTGTCGGCAGTGGGAGGCGGCCGCTCGCGAGGGAATGCGGGACCGCAAGCCACACGCGCCCCTTCCGTGCCGCTCCCATCCCTCCTCTCCCCCTCGTCTCTCCCAGGCGTTCGGCAGCATGGGCGTGCCCATCGCCCTGTGCTCGCCTCCCCTTTCCCCTGTGACATGACACGAAACACATGCGAACGCTGCCCCCGCCCCTTCCCCTTTCTCTCCCATGCCTCCCCTTCCAGGCGTTCAGCAGCATGGGCGTGCCCATCGTGGTGGGGTCCCCCGGGCTGGGCAGCAGCCCTTCGCTGCCGCAGCCGCGCCCGCCGCCGCCACGGCCCGTGGAGTTTCTGGAGCAGATGGGCTTCAAGGTGGGCTGGCCTCGGCGTTGTGGCATTGCCCAACAAACCTCTCAAAAGCTAACAAGCTCTCCGCCCATCCATAGCAAACTCTGATGTTGTTCATTGATATTTTTATGCTTGTTGCTTCTCTTATGTTGTTCATTAATTCTTTTATGCTTGTTGCTTGAGGCGGGTTGTTCGTTTGCCGTGGCGAGGCGGCAGCCAGACCCGCGCACGTGCCCTGCTTGCCCTCACCTGCCCCGCCGCCCCGCCCTCCCTGCCCCTCCCCAACACGCGCCCCCTCCACCCACAGAACCTGAGCAACCCGCGCACCACGGCCATCCTGGGGAGCGCCTCAGCCACCCCCGGCGGCGGCAGCGGCAGCAGCACCCCCGAGCGCCGCCCGCCGCCGCTCCATGTTGGGGTCGCCTCTGCCCCCGGCTCCGGCGCCGGCTCGCCCGGCGGCAGCGGCCCCTCCTCGCCCGGCCCCTCCATGCCCGGGACGCCCACAGGTACCTCGGGCCGTGGCCCCCTGGCCACCGGCCCCAGCCGCCGAATGAGCAACCTCGGCACCGCGAGCTTCGGGGCGCCGTCCGGCGGCGGCGGCGGCGGCGGCGGCGGCGGCGGCGGTGCTGCGGCGGCAGCGGCGGTCAGCCTGTCGGTGTCGTTGTCGCAGGTGCGGCGGCGGTTGGAGGCCCAGGATGGGGGTACGGTTTGGGTCTGGGGTCGCGACTGGCGCTGCGGCGTGTTGAGTCAGCTCCCTCGCGTGTCGGAGCTCGGAGGTTCCTAAGTAGTTCGTTACTCCCATGGTACATTGCCCAGTGTGCTCGCCTCGACGACGGGCCATGTGGCCACGGAGCCCTCACGTGCCTCCTGCCTCCCGCTCCTCGCCTCCCGCAATACCATGAGCTGTGTGCTGCATACTTGACAGTGCATCGTGCATGTCCTGTTACCAGACCGTGTGACTCCCGCAACCCGCCTCCCGCCTCCCGCCCCTGCCTGTGCCCACAGGTGCTGGAGGACTCGGCGCTGCTGCCCACCGGCGACGGCGCGGACTCGCCTCGCTCGGGCGCTGCCGGCAACGTGGCGCTGCCCACCTCGGTCGTGATGTCGTCGCGCTACGAGCTGATGACGCCAGGTCAGTCGGCATCATGATGACGATCACCTGTGTGACATATGATGATATGTTCATACATATGTGAGTTGTAAGCATCGGTGGGATGTATGATGTGTTCATGCACCGGTAGTGTGCGTGTCTGTGTCCCTGGGGCTGCCCGCCTGGGTCATGGTGTCATCTCACTGCGAGCAGATGACGCCAGCTGTCAGGCGTCGGGCGTGCGGGAACGCCTAAGCCGCAACGCTGCATGTGGTGCCTTCGTCGTCCTGCGCTGCCTTCGTCGCTGACCCTGGACCCCCCAGCCCAGCTGGGTGTGCTTGT
Source organism: Chlamydomonas sphaeroides (assembly GCA_001662425.1). NCBI lineage: Eukaryota > Viridiplantae > Chlorophyta > Chlorophyceae > Chlamydomonadales > Chlamydomonadaceae > Chlamydomonas > Chlamydomonas sphaeroides. Next base: position 24,554 of record BDDC01000179.1, on the reverse strand, counting down.
CATATGCTGCATCCCATCTGTACACCATGCATGCAGGTAGCTTGCATACAAAATGTACGGGTGGCGGCAACACATGTTATTCCTTTTGCCACGTGCCCCCACCCCCAAGGCGAGCTGGACGTGCTGTCCCACACCACCAACGCCCCCGGCGGCGCCGACAGCTGGGCCTCTGTCAGCTCCGCCGCCACGGGGGGCCGGGCGCCCGCCAAGCCCCGCGTGCTTCGCACCAGTATGAGCGGCAGCCGCAGCCTCGTGTACGGCAGCAGCGGCAGTACGTCGCCGTACAAACGCGCTAGCAGCTCGGTACGGAGCGGCGGATGTGTGGCGTAGTGGGGCCGGGGGTTGAGCTTGGCGGGGGCGGCAGCGGGGGACTGCCTGTCGTCACGTGACGTTCCGCGGCGTGTCAGTGTCAGAGGCAGTGGCAGTGACAGGGGTTCCGTACCAATGGCACGCTTGCCAAAGCTACTGCTCCATTTTGCCCCGAACGCCGCTGACGGCGCCGCAGGGCCTGCCGTTCGTGGGAGCCAACACCGTCCCCGGCGCCTCGCCGCTGCCCGCCGCCGGCGGCGTCAACTCAGCCTACGCTTCCGCCGCCGCCGGCGCGTACGGCGGCGGTACGTACCTCTCCCGCCTGGAGAGCATGGAGCGCCGCGGCGGCGGCGCCGCCAGGCCGCAGTTGCTGGTCAGCGTCGAATCATTCGTTAACTACGACCCGGCCGGCAGCGGCAACGGCGGCGGCAGCACCAGCGCCTCCGGCGTCGGCAACCTGGCGTCGCCAGGCGTCCAGTCGCCGTCGTCAATCCACAGCACCCTGTCGACGCCGGGGGCTTTTGGCGGCGCCGCCAAGTCGCCATCGCCACTGCCAGGCAGCTCAACCCGAGGCGCCGTGCCGCTGCCGGCGCTGGGCTTGGCGGCGGCAGGAGCCGGCGGCGCCGCCGTCGCGCCGCCGCCGCTAGCACGTGCGGTGCTGGTTGGCGGGATGGGGCTCCGCGGCAGCCTCACCGCCGCCGGCGGCGCCGCCGGCAGCGGTGCCTCGACGCCGGGCATGAGCCCGCAGCGCCCCATGCGCGCAAGCTACGCTGGCGGCGCCGCCGGCGGCAGCTACTACGGCGCCGCCAGCCAGGCCGACCGGCCCGGAACACGCGACGCCCCGCCGCCGCCGCCGCTGGCCATCAGCGGCTGGGCGCCCGCCGCCGCGCCCAGCCCGCGGACGCGCATGGCGACGCCGCCGGCCGCCGCCGCAGCCGCCGCCGCCCCGGCCTTTGTCTCCTCCGCTACCTCCAGCACACATTCTGCGGTCCCGGGCCTCGCCACCGTCGAGCTGCTAGTCCAGCAGCGCGCCGGCAGCGGCGGCGGCAGCGGCGGCGCCGGCGCCGGCGGCGGCGGGCCCCGCAGCGGGCCGCCGCGCATGCGTGCGAGCTGGGATGGGTCCATGCTACGACAGCTGCAGCGGTCGGGCGCGGCGGGCGGGTCGGGCGGCCAGGCCACAGCGCCGCTGCACCCTCAGGTGGGAGCGCGATGTCGGTGTGGGAGCAGCGGGGTCCGTCTCGCTTGCGCCCCCGAGCGCTGCGGCTGGCGGCTTGGTCCCGTGCCTTCTCTCCCTCGACGTCACCCCGTGTCGTGCCGCGTGTGCCATGCCCGGTACCTTTCCGCCACCAGGTTGCCGCCGCCGCCCTGGCCGTGGTGCCCAGCCAAGCCGCCAGCTAGGCACTAACCCGATGCCACGCCGCCCCTTCCTCTCCCCCAGGTTGCCGCCGCCGCCCTGGCCATGGTCCCCACCTCGGGCAACACCTTTGGCATCGCGCTGGGCAACGGCGCGGGCGCGGGCGGCTTTGGCGCCACCAGCGCGCGCCAGGAGATGCGGCTGGCGCTGTCCGCGCTCAACGGCCTCTCGCCCTGAGGCGAGGCGCGCTTGCTGCCCACTTGTCCACCGGGGTCGCCCGAGCTAGCTGCTGCGAGGCCCCGTGGGGATGCGTGTGGGCGTCGTGTCGTGTCGTGCCTGCTCTCGGCACGGGGTTGGGTGTCCGCGTGTTCGTTCATTCCAGGGGAACAGAGAGTACGAACCCCCGCGCGCCCAACAGCATGTCGCCGAGAGAGGCGAGGCCTGGATGCTGACGAATGCGCGACCTCTTGGGCTGGTCCCGGGCACGCTGCGAGGCCTGCTGGCTGGCTGGCGACCTGTTCATCGCCTTCACTGACCGAGTCGCTCCTTGCTCGCCAGACTGCGTGCGTGCCGCCGGCACCACACCGCGTGTTGGTGTCTGTGTGAACGTTGGATTGGGGTTTGGGTTGGCTTGGCTTGAGTTGGAAGGCTTGGGTTGGGATGTTGGGTGGGCTACGCGCCAAACGACTGAAGCTGACGTCAATCAAGCTGTCCAAGTAAGACCGCTGCCCCGGCCAACCGGTGCCGCTGATGGCCACCCTGCCGCGTGCCGCGCCTGTCTTGGGTCCGCTCAAGTGTCATCCATCTCACAAGCACTCTGCTCGTTCTTGGGTTGCGTTGCTTTGCCTCGGCTGGCTGAGGCTTGGTTGATATGTCCACCTGCTGCGACGCGGTGTGCTGGGCCGCTGCCCTCGCTCATGAAACGAAGTGCTGCCTGGGGAGCCCGTCTGTGTTGGACATGTGTTGCGGCGTGCTGTCTGCGCGCACGAGCGGTCCTTTCGGTATGTGCCTGCCCCCCGCTTGGTCGAGGATACGCGACGGGGCTGCGGCGCCGAGGGCCGGGATCCGTGCTATAAGACGGCATCCGTTCACCCTTGCGCGCTGGGCAAGCAAGCGCGCGCGTAACGTTGCGACACGTCACCGGGTGCGAGTGCACCTGGCCGCCACACCGCGGATGCTCCTAGCACCCGAGGATTACCTCTTGCACCGCCTGTTACAGCCGACCTGTGCGTTCAAGGCCGCGCGCGCCCCGTTGGCTAGGCGCCGTGCTGCGGCCGCCGCCGCGCCCGCTCCTATCCCCTGCGTCCCGCCGCACACAACCCGGCGCCTGGCAGCATGCAAACACCCACCGCCCCCACCGGGTGGTGTCGACACTCCAAAAAGCAAGCCCGCCGCTCCGCAAGGCCCCAGTAGCACACCAGAACAGGGCGAGCTAGGCCGCAAAGCCAAACCCCCGGCGGAGGGCACAGCCAGCCCAATGCATTCGCAGCAATTATCACCGCCACCGTAAAGCCAACCGCACTCTATGCTCCTGCTGTTCTTGCTCACGCCCAAGGACCCCCCGGCGTTTGCGTAGCGCAGGGCACCGAGAAGCCCCGTTCAAGGACAAGAGAAAGCCGCATTCGTCAGGCCGCAGTGCACCTGCTCGCCTGCAGTACCGACCGAGAACTCTAGCACTCGGCGGCCCTGTCCAAGCCTGTCTTATGCCGCCAAGCCGCATCAGCTCACCCCACCGTCCAACCGGCCAGCAAGCACCTCATGCATTTAGCAGCTGAACTAAGCCCCAAGCACACTCTGCGATACTCGCGCGCACCCTCGCATCCCTTCTTCAGACGCCTGCGCCAGCGGGCCGGGATCCGCCCCTGGCCCGGTGGGGGGTTCTTCCACCAACGCCCAGTACCGGCTTGCATCCCCTGCAACCCTGCGCGGCCCCCAATAACAAGCCCCGCCCGCAGGCTCACAAAGTTTCCTGATGCAGGTTTTCGGCCCCGCCGACATGCCGCCCTGCCGGTGCAACAGCTCCCTGCACCAGCTCGCAGGCGCGGGCGCCATCACCGCATCCTTGCTACGACAAGCCCCTATCGCCCCGCCGACATGACGGGCCAAACCACGCTATGGTTGCCGCTGATCCCGCACCTGCGCCAGCAGCTCGGCCTCGCGCCCGCTGCGCGGCAGCTTCCGCACCTCCACCAGCGCGGCGTCGGGCGGCAGCTGGATGGAGGAGGGCGCCACCTCGTGGGCCTGGCCCTGCACCTGGTGCACCCTGGTGGCGGGAGGGGGAGGTAGGGGGCGGGGGACGGGGGGAAGGTGGGGCTGTCAGACAAGCACGCACAGCTGGCACAGCGGTCGGGGGTCAGGGGAGGAACGGGCGCCCCAAACCCGCCGGGCCCTACACGGGCGCACAACCTAAAGGGGCTGGCGCCAGGACCAAGGGCGCAGCAACCCGCGGGTGCATGCGGTGGGCTGATCGGCCTCACGCCTTCTGCGCCCGGCCGCCCGCCGGTGCCTCACCGAATGGAGGTGACGATGAGGCGCTCCATGGCGCGGGTGACCGCCACATGGGCGAGGCGCCGCTCCTCCTGCGGCCAGGCGGGCAGTGGGGCATTGGGGGCAGCGCCCGAGGGTCAACGGGGCGGGGAGGGCGGGCGGCGGCATGGGCACGGCACGCCAAGGGCCACGCCTCGAGAGCGAGGGCGGCTCGCGCGCGGTGCTGCGCGGAGGCCTGGGTGCGTCGACATGCTTTTGGCATTCCACCACAACATGTGTCAAGCTGACACGACGCCGCACGTGGTCCCCGCCATCGAGCGCACCTTGGCGTGCTCCTCCTGGTCCTCCTGCTCAGCCCTGCGTGTGGATGAAGGCACCCGGCTGCCGTCTGACCAGTGCCAAACTGAGCGGCAGCGGCAGCAGCTCGGCCCCCGGGAATGGGGCACATGCAGTCCGACCGGTGCCAAGTTGAGCGGTAGTGGCACCGGCTCGCGCCCCCGGGGGGGGGCCACCTGCTGACCCGCCTGTCCCCCTCGGCGGCCCCTCGCACTGACCACACCCTGTCTCAACCCCTTGCGCTGGCTTTCTCCTCCCCCTCGGCGCACACACAGGCAGCCACGGGCACACCCACGCAGCCACCCCAACCCTCTTCCCCACTACTTCCCCCCCACCCATGCACACATCACACACGCACCGCTGGATGTCCTCCTCGGATACGCCGCGGTCGCGCAGGCGCTGCAGCACGCCCTGCCTCCACACGAGGCGCGCGTGTGTGTGCGGGTCGGAGGGCGGAGGGTGTGTTCAGAAATAAGGACATACAGTAAGCACGACCCGTGTGTGCGGGGCGGGGGGAGGGGTGCGACGTGCAGGTGTTCAACTGTTAGGGTCGAAACAGAGTACCACCCCGGGAGGTGTGCAACGTGCGGGTGTGCAGCGCAGGACCAGTGAGCGCCAGCGGGCCCCCAGCCCGCCAGCACGGACCAGGAGCAGGCGCAGCAGCGTTGCATCGATGACATGCCGGGGCCTCGCGAGCGTGTGATGCGTGGCCCCTACCTGGTCCGTGCGCGCCCGTGCTCAGGTTGTCGGGCAGGGTGGAGGTGATGGGTCGGGAGCGCAGCGCAGGGTAGCTGTGCGCCAGCCGGGAGCGGGCACGGCAACGCCGCCCATTCCGGTGTGTGCCGGAGCCCCCCAGCCCCTCCTAGCCCACCTGGTCCATGCGTGGGATGGTGGGCAGGTAGCCGGCGGACCAGCGCGCCACGAACACGGCCGGCCACTCGAGGCCCTTGGCGGCGTGGATGGTGCCTGATCGGGGCCGGCAGGGGTGGGCGGATGGGAATCGGCACGGGGCAGGCCGGGGGCGGCGGACGCGTCGGCTGCAGGGCGGACAGAAGGTAGCATGGGGAACACGCAAGGCTTGGAGAGAGAGAGATTACGAAAGGAAACAGAAACGGAAACCTGCTGGGGCGGCATACCATGCGCCGGTTATGGAGCGCAGACGCAAGGAGCCCGCTAGCGTGCCAGCATCCCGCACGGCGGCTCACTGATGGTGACCGCCGGCCGGCGAGCGGACGCGGCGGCGGAGGACGCGGCTCCGCCCGACTCCACCTCCCTGCGCGGCATCCGGAGCATCCAGCGTCACCCCTCATGCCCGTACGCATCCACAAGGGGCGGTCGGGCTGGCTCTTCTCGCCCACCCCAGCCCCTGGTTGCCATGCATCAACTGCGTTCGTGGTGGCCGTGCGGAGTTTCTACCATGACCCAAGGCACCAACACCCATCCACACGAGCAGGACGCCACCCGCTCTGCATTCTCCACATCCAAGCAAGGGCAGCAGCGCAGCTCACTTTTCGGAGAGGCAGATGTGGGCGAGGAAGTCGCGCAGCACGAGCGGCCCCCTCCGCAGCTCGCCGTACAGCTGCTCTGCCACACAGGGGGTCAGCAGCGGCAGCCCGGAGCGGGGGCAGCTGCGGGCCATGGCGTCCTGCGGGTGTGGGATTTCGCGGTGGGTTTGGTGGGTGAGCCGTTGGGTGTTGATGGTCGAGGGCGTGAGCAGGCCGTTGCGCAAGGAAGCGAAGGAACGCATGGCAGCTTGGGACAAGCGCACGCGCGCTGCCTGTCTGCACACGCCAAGGGCCGCCCTTCACTCACCAGAATCTGCTCCCCGGAGAACGAGTGCAGGATGGTGCGCGCTGCCAGCTGGAACAGCTCCGGCACCCGGTGGCCAGGCGCCGACCCGGACCCCGCGCCCTGCTCGGCGCGCTGCTGCTCGGCGGCGGCCGCGCCTCCCGGCGCGTCCCCCGGGCCGGCGGGCGGCTGCGGCTGCTCCTCCTCGGCGTGCGGGAAGGGCGCCGCCGCGGCGCCGGGCAGCGTCCACCTGGCGCCGAAGCGCAGCGCCTCCTGCAGCAGCCGGCCAGCAGCGGGGCAGTCCGGGGGCGTGAGTGGCATGGCCGCACCGCTGCATGACCACCGCATGCTCACAGTCCGGGGCAGTTGTGGGGGCGCACGTTGTCAAGCCCCGACAATCCCCGACACATGGGGATCGCAGCCTGAGCCGCAAGCCCTGCCGGGCCCCCCTCGGCTCCCCCGCCCACAGCTCCTGCTCCGCTGCCAAGCTCACCGCACGTAGCACACTGTACCCCTGGCGCAAGCCCCCCGCCAAGCTCACCGTGTGTAGCGCCTTCAGCCCCATGACGCCCTGCGCCTGGGACTCGAGCCGCTGCGGCTCCTCCGCGATGCCCGGAGGCAGCGGCTCCGCACCCTCCCCCTCCTCCTCGCCCATTTCGTCCTCTTCGTCCGCGCTGTCCTCGCCGCCGTCCTCCTCCTCTTCGTCCTCTTCGCCACCCTCCTCCTCGTCATCGCTGTCGCCCGCCCTGCGCTGCCGCGCCGCGGGATCCCGCCGGCGCTTGACAGGAGTGCTGAAAGGCGACGACGGACCGCCGGCGGCCTGTCCGGCGCGGGTTCCAGGGGCATCACGATCACCATAGCAAGTACGTCTTTAGTGTCGCCTATGAAGAGCCCGAGCGACAGCGGCGGCAGATCAGCCTGGACCCTCGCAAAGCTGCTGGCCCGAGCACACCAGCCCCGCTGCGGCGGATGGCCCCGCCCCCGCCCCCGCCGCCTCGGCGTCGTCCTCCTCGTCCGTGTCTAGGTCGGAGTCCTACGGGGGTTGGGTGGGTTGGCTTGGGTTGGGATATGGTGAAGAAGTGCGCTCTCCCCTGTTGATGGCAACACGTGGGGTCGCGACAGAGCCCTCCCCGCGCAGGGCTTGGAACAAGCCAGTGCCCGCCGGTCGTCAGTCCGAGCACCTCTCCCGACGCCGTGCACCCACGCCGCCTCACAATGGTTGTGCCCCTGCTCACCGCCCTCTACTCACCTGGCCCCACCTGCGCCTGGGTGGCCTCGTGGGCCCCACCAAGGCCTGGCACACAGCTCCCCGGGCCCCCACCCGGTCCACACTCGCGGACTCACCTGCGCTCTCACAGCCTCCTCCGTGGCCTTGGCGCCCGCCCGCGCCACGCCGCCCGGCGACAGCGCCATCGCCTCCGCCGCGTCCGCCGCCTGATCGAGGGTTCACCGGAATCCAAATCCGGGGCGTTGTGCAGCGGCCGGCACATTGTTAAGAGGTAACGGCCAAGACTGCCTTGCAGTTTCCTCCCGCGACAGCAACCTCAAGCCTCATGCTCGCTACCACAACCTAGCATGCATATGTGATTTTAGGGTCGTAACAGAGTACCGGTTGTCCGATGTGTGCTTCCGGGCCCGCACCTGCTTGTCCGGCACAGCAAGAGGATGTGGCCAAGACTGTGTTGCATTTTGATACCGCGACAGCAACCCAGCAAGCCCCTGCTTCCCCCCGGGGGTCCGCACCTGCTTGTCCTTGTTGGCCTTCCGCCCGCGCCACCAGGCCACGTAGGCGGTGAGCTGCAGGATGCGCGCGATGGCTCCAGCGGGGCCCAGCTGCCACAGCTCGGAGCGCAGCTGCTCCACCAGCTGCGGGTGGGGTGCAGGCGGGGAGGACGATGGAAGCAAGACAAGGAGGCTGGTGCAGGCGTTGCGGCTGGCGCGGCCAGTTTGGCCCCAAGCCGCCACACGCTGCGCTCAGCCCGAGGCGCGCACCCCCGCCCCGTCCTTCACCCGTCACGCACATTGCCAAGCGAGAGACGCGCGCCAGACACATCAACCAGGCCGAGTCAGGCCTCATGGCAGCGCCCCTGCCCACCCGTCTCCCACCGCCCGCCCCACACAGGCGCGCGCCTGCACCTGCTCCCTAGCTGTGGTCTTGCGCGCGGCACAACGGGGCGGTGCCGGCCCATGGCGCAGGACCCCTGCCACCACCCAGCCCCCTCCCAAGCTCCCATGCACATGCGCACGCACCTGCACCAGCTCCCTGGCGCCGTTGCGCTGCATGGCCGTCAGCTCCCAGCCCCGCAGCGCCTCGGCCGCCTGCGCCGCCGCCTCCGACGCTCCGCCCACTCCCCCAGCTCGCCGCCCACCACAGCCGTGCAGCAGAGGCCGTACAGGCTGTGCTCGGGCGGCCGGGCGCCGGAGCCCGGCAGCAGGGGCGGCTGCAGGAAGGGCGCGTCGCCGGGCCGGCCGGACGCCGCGGCGGCGGCGGCCGAGGCGGCGGCGATGGAGGCCCGCAGCTCGCGCTCGTGACGCCGCCGGTCGAGCGTCTCCTGCGGCCACGGATCACATCCGTTTAAGTAACCATAGCGCGCGACAGACCGCGACATGTCATGTACCGCATGCAGTGTTACGATGGACGGCTGCACTGCTTCCTCCAGCGAGTCCGGCTGCGCTACCGGCGTTGCGCCACAGTACGCGCCTGCTGTGCGTACCTCAGCCGCAGCCGGTGCAGCCCCCCTGACACGACACGCGCCCTTCCCCGCCGGCCCCCGCCCCACCTACGCCTCCATGAGCCCATGAGCGGTGTCCGGTGTGTGTTCAGGTATAAGTATCAGTATAATAGTAATACAAAACCAACACAAGGGAGAATGTGTGTGTACACGCGGCCCGCCGCAGTGGCCCCCCACTCACACGCAGTGGCCCCACCTGCGCCTCCATGAGCCCGCAGACACGAACACGACACGACACGAACCCTTTCCCCCCGCCCCGCGCCGCCAAGCCCACCTGCGCCTCCATGAGCCCGCAGTAGAAGCGCGCCTTAGTGTCGCCTAGGCGCCGAGGGGGCGTGTTGAAGACGCGGCTGAAGGCGGCGTCGTCGCTGGGGTTGAGCGCCAGCTTGAGGTAGGCCAGCGTGTCCTGCACCTGCGGGGAGGTGAGGTACAACACGGCGGTTGTCTTTGTGCCATGCGTTGAGGGAGTAGGTGAAGATCGTTGGAAGCCCGGCGGCAGGGAGCGGGCTGGCGCGTACCTCTGCGCGCTCGAAGACGCTCCTGTCGCGCACGAGCACGAAGGGGATGCCGCGGGCGCGGAGCGCGTTCTGGGGGGAGAGGGGGACAGCAGGGCAAGACAGCGGCAGCGGGCTGGCATCAGGCAAGGGGCACGCGGCAGCGAGCATCGCCGGCACTCTCCGGGGCGGCGGCAGCCAGAGGACACTGAGCTGCCGCCCTTGCGGCCGCGGCGCCTGCCCGCGGCCCTCCTCCCCGCAACCCCCCGGAGGGGCTTAGCATGGCTGCAGCCGTACGTCCCCTTGTGGCCGCTGGGCCAAGCTGCCGTTGTTGTTGTCGTTGTTGTTGTTGTCGTTGTTGTTGTTGTCGTTGTTGTTGTTGTTGTCGTTGTTGTTGTTGTCGTTGTTGTTGTTGTCGTTGTTGTTGTTGTCGTTGTTGTTGCTGTTGTTGTGTAGTTGTTGTTGCTGCTGTTGTTGTTGTTGTTGTTGGCGGCGGCGGCATGCTGCGGCCCAGCCAGGGCCCTCCCCCACACCCCCGGGCGGGTCCCTTGCCTGCAGGCAGGCGTGCGTCTTCATGCCGACCAGCTTGAAGCAGCGGAACAGCACCGCCATGCCGCCGTACTCCATGCCGGCCTGGGAGGGGCGGAAAGGGTGGCGGGAGGGGGTGTCAGGGGTGAGGAACGCACGGAGAGAGTGTTCCAGTGTTTGTGGGAGGAAAAGGCACCCCGCGCCGCTCTCAATCCCCCGCCCCTCCCACCTCTGTGTGCAGGCGCTCCGCCTCCTCCGCGATGGCCTCTGCCTCGTCCTCGGGCGCCCCCGCCTGGATGAAGAGCACCTGCGGGCCGGGGCGGTGGGCGGCCAGGGGGGCAGCATGGAGCGCCATGGCGGCCAGGGGCCAGCATGGAGCACCCCACAGCAGTCCCGGCCCCGGCCCCTTCTGAAGAGCACTTGCGGGGCTGGAATGGGGGAAGGGGAAGGGGGTTTGGGGCTAGAAGAGGGGATCCGTACGAGCACCACGAAGTAGGCGCCAGGCGTCGGGGCAGGGGACAGCGCCATAACCATACCCGCTGAGCAACCACCCCACCACCCTACACCCGCCTCCCCTCCCCCACCCCAACCCCTCCTAGCCTTGGTGTCGTTGTCGTCCTTGACCGGCACCAGCGCCTTCTCGGTCACGCCCGCCAGGTTGCCGCGGGTGGCGTCCTGCGGTCAGCGCGAGCGGGCAGGCAGCAGCATGGCAGCAGGAGGCGCGTCATACGGGGCCGGAGACGGCGTCCGGTGGGATGCAGGGCCGGGCGCACGGCGAGGGGCTGCCGGAGTCGCGCCGAACCAGCCAGCGGGTGCCGCCCCTGGCCTGCCCACCCCTGGCCTGCTCCCACGTGCGGCAGCCCCAGCACCGGCTGCCTTTGCGCAGTCCACAGGCGTCACGGGGCGCCGCCGCAGCACCGCCCCTGCCCCCTGCCCCGGCCTGCCCCCACTCGCGCATTGCCCCCACCCGCGCATTGCCCTCACCCGCAGCACCGCCTCCCCAATGCGCAGGATCTTGGGTCGGCTGCGGTAGTTGAGCTCCAGCAGGGTCTCGCCCAGGCCCTCGGCCTCGTGCAGGTCCCGGAAGATCTGAGGCAGAGGGTGGGCGGGGCAGGGAGTGGAGGTGGGGGCCGCGATGCGCGGCATGCCTCGTGTGGCAGGTGGGCGATCTGCAGGAGGCATAAGGGCCCAACCACTTGTGGTGAGGTGGGGCCGGGGCTCAGTACCCAGGGCGGTTGCGCGCGTCCCGGGAGAGCGGAAGGGGCCCTGAGGGACTGCCGGTCGTGAGTGCGACATCCGCGGACGCACGCGATCGGCAGCACGGGCAAGCGCCAGGCGTGGGCAGGGGCGGGCGCCGGCAGGAGCTCGCGGCCTGCGCCCGCTCACCCGGAACACGTTGGGCTCCGAGCCGCGGAAGCGGTATATGGACTGCGCGTCGTCGCCGACCACCGTGACGCGGCCGCTGCCGCCCAGCAGCAGCTCCACCAGCTCCACCTGGCGGGGTTTGGGGACGGTGGTTGGGCACGAGGGGGGGGACGGAGGGGGGGACCGATGGGCGGGGCAGGGGGAGGCGTGGGTATGCGTGCATATACGTGTTGGCGTGCCCAGGGAGGAGGTGAGCTGCCACTCCAACAGCTCCTCGCTCCTGATTATCTGGGCAAGCGGCGGCGCCTGCGTGTTCGTAATAATAAACACATACCCGTGTGTGGGTTGCAAGCACGGGGGGCGCGCCGGCAGCTGGCCCACCCGGCGATGAATGCCTGGGCTTGAAGGCCTCCGTCCGCGCCGCCTTATTCTTATTATGCCATGCCGTGCTGTGCCGTGCCGTGCCGTGCCGTGCCGTGCCGTCCCATCCCATCCCATCCCATCCCCGGCCGCACCTGCACCATGGCGCTGTCCTGGAACTCGTCCACCAGCAGGTACTGGTGGCTGCGGAGGATATGGGGCGGGTAATGACAGATGTCATATCATACGTCGATACTCATGATGGGATCAATATGTATGCGGCGAGCTGAAGCTGGAAATCGTATACCAGCAGGTGCTGGTGGCTGGGGTGGAGGCAAATGACGATGATCAAGGAAATCCAAAGCTTGCGTCGACGGTACGTAGCGGGGTTGAAGTTTGCATTAGTCCAGCTCTAGCTTAAACCCGAAGAGGAGGCGTCTGCCGTGATTGCCAACGTGTTGGCAGGGACGCTCGCGCCGTGACGGGCCCCTCCCCAGGCAGGGCCAGAGCGCCGAGCCCTCCCCTGCACGCACCGCTTGCGCAAGTTGCGGATGATCCACGGCTTTGATGGGTCCTGCGCGATCGAGAGGCACACAGAAACGGAACATGGGCGGTACAACATACCGTCCACCCCCCGGTCCTGTCGCCAGCAGGCAAGGCGGCGCGCGACTCCCAGGGCGCACTTTGGGGGGCCCCGGCCCACAGTCAGCGGCGTAACCACACCCGGGATGCCACGTCTGTACCTACTCGCAGCACAGGCTCGGCTAGCCAGCAGTTGCCTGGTACCGTACATGTCAGATAGAATATGTCCATTACAACATATATAGCATATAGAGGTTGCGCTATCCTGCAGCCCACCCTGATCAGCTCCATGACCATGACCAGCATGTCTGCGCGGCGGACGGGCGTCAGCAGCAGCGACGGAGGTCAGCGGCGATGTTGGCAGCACGCCGGCACCCGCGCAAACCCTCCACAGCGGCCGGGAGAGGAGAGGGGCCCGCAGGCACCACGCAAGCGAGCAGCCGGGCGGCTACCGGGCCCCGCTTGGAGCGGACGGGAGCTTGGGGCGGCACGACAGCACGCAGCGGCCCAGGAGCGGCTTGGGATGCGGAGAAGGGGGGAAAGCGCCGCAGCCAACCACGCACCGTTGAAGTCGATGGCGTTGGCGGCGCGCAGCAGCCTCTGGTACGTCCTGCGGTTGGGTGGGTGGCGGGCGGGTGGGGCCCCAGTGGGGATACAAGGCGGAGAAAGGGACGGAGTGGGGCTTCACACGGACGGTGCTCTAGAGCCGGTGCAGGCTCACTAGGGTGGGGAGGCGGTGCTCCTGCTCCTGCTGCTGCTGCTGCTGCTGCCGAGCAAGCCGGCCAGCCTCGGCATGCTGCTGGTGCACGCGGCACGGCCGGGCGGCGCTCACGCGAAGAGCAGCTGCTTCTCCGGCCGGAACTCGGCCAGGGGGGCGTTGGTGCGCTTGACCAGGTCGATCCAGGCCAGCTCGCCCTTGACCTGCGCGCAAGGGGCGGAAGATGTGTCAACTACCACGTATGTGAATGGTGTAGAGCTCGCCATCGTAGGAAGTGCGGTGATGATTGCCATGCGATCAAGGCCAGCCCTTACACCGTTAGATGGCTCGATTGCAAGCCGCAGCGACCTGAGCCAAGGAGCGGGTCCATTGCGCGGGGCGGCCCACCTGCTTGGCCGTGGGCTTGGCTCCCAGCACCTGCTCCACCCCCGGCTGGTGGATGTCCCTCAGCCCCTCGTACAGGCGCTTGATGAACTCGGCCCTGAGGTGCGGTGACGGGGCAGCGGAAGCGGGGAGAGGTATGGGGGATAGGTAGGGACGGGAAAGGGAGCAGGGCCGTGGGTGGTGGTGGGGGGGGGGACGACCAGCTGCCGCGCCCGCTCAGCCTACGAGCTCGGGTCTTGACGTGTTGTTGAATCCAGCTGCCGCGCCGTCGGATCTTTTCACATGCTGTACCGTGACACGCAATGCACGGCAGCGGGAGCCGCACCTGTAAAGGAAGCGCTCCTCCAGGGCCGGTCGCTGCTGCTGCGGCTGCTCGCCACCGCCCGCCCCGCCCTCAGCTGCTGCAGCGGCGCCCTGATGCCCTGCCGCCGTGCCGTCGCCGCCAGCCGCCGCCGCCGCCGAATCCGCCTGCTGCGCGCCGGCGGCGGCGCCCGCCGCCGCGGGGCGCTCCTGCCCGGCGGTGGAGGCGGCACGCGCGGCGGCCGTACCCGTGGAGGTGGCGGCCGAGTTGAGGGTGCGCTGTCGCTTGGCGCCTGTGCGTGCTGCTCGCGCGGGGCAGATAGGGGGCACGATGTAAGGGGAAGGAAGGAGACCAGGTGAGCAGCGAGCAGGGCACGTTGGCCCTACAGGTGCGAGCCCACATACAGTAGCTCTCCAGACCGAGAACGCTCCCCAGTGCTCTGCTGGTGCTTGATCACACACCGGGTGCCACCTCGGCACCCGTCACATGGCCCCACGCCGCGCACCTCCGCCCGCCTTGGAATCGCCTCCGGCCGCGCCGCCGCGCTTGCGGCCCGCGGCCTTATGCGGCGGCGGCGGCTTGTCCTGCGCCGCGGCGCCGGCGTCCTCTCCCTGCACACCGCAGAACACAGCACACAGACGACACACGTACGTGCGTGGGTTGCTAAGAAGGCCACGGCCCGATGCACCAACAGGCGCGCCCCTCGTACTCCGCACCCCGCCACCGCACCTTCTTCCGCCGCTTGCGCTTTTTCTGCTTCTCCTCCTCTTTCTGCGCGTCCACGGCGCACCTGCGGCAGAGGAGGAGGCGGGGGGCACACCACACGCAGCGCCTCAGTGGCCCCCGCATGGGAGCCGTACGTAGCCGCCGTCACAAACCCGCCCGCTCGCCCCGGCGCATACGGCCCGGCGCACCCATGCCCTCTGCCCCTCTGGCCCACACGTGCTCCCCGCTCCCCTCGACACAGCCCCACGCGCCCGCCGCGTTCTGCGTCTCTCGCTGCCAACAGTAGGGCGCCCACTGAGCTGAATTTTCGTCTTCTCCACCCAGCCCCAGCCCCAGTCCCAGCCCCAGCTCCAGCCCCAGACACAGCCCCAACCCCTGCGCACTGGCGGTACAACTCCGGGTGGCGCTGCTCCGCCGCCGTCAGGATGGCCGCCCACGTGGTGCCGCCCTTGCCCGGCTCCAGGCCCAGCCAGGAGGCGAGGTCGGCCTTGCCCGCCTCCAGCGACACCAGGCTGTGGAGGAGAGGCGGGACCAGAGGCGAGGGGAGAGGCGGGACCACAGGCGAGGGGGGGGCGGGACCACAGGCGAGGGGAGGGCGGGACCACAGGCGAGGGGAGGGCGGGACCGAGGTGTGCGGTGCAGCGTGTGGCGAACACGCTTGCGGGCGCCTTCCATGTGCACTGCACAAGGGCCGGCGGTTGCTGTCGCGTGGGGGCCTTGGCACGGAGCAGGCAACCAGCGCAGGAGGCCAGGGCGCGCTGCCGCGACGCTCGCTCACGGTATGGCCAGAAAATATCGTGGAGTTGATGTAGTCGATCGGATCAAATGTACATGCAGCATATACAGGATGCTGAAACGAGGGCTGCTCACCGGATGGCCAGCGACACGGCGCGCTTAAGCTCGGGGTCGGTCCACACGGTGGGGCACTGCGCGAAGCCGGCTTGCTGCGCGAGCGGGAGCCCAGGGCGGGCCAGGGAGGGGCCACACAGGCCATATGGGCATGGGAGGTGCGGGCAGCTGGCAGCTGGCGGTGCTGACACGTTGGCCGCCGCCCTGTGCCCCCTGTCGCCCCTCCCTGCCTGGAAGCCCGCACCCGGTAGGACACGGCACAGGCCCGCATGGTGCGGGTGACCCACGCGCCGGTGCTTGACACGCCGTTTCCCCGGCTGTTACCCCTGGCCCCCCTTCGGACCCCCTCACCCGCCAGTAGGTCCGCAGCACGCCGTAGGCCCAGGAGTGGAAGGTGGCGGCCACCAGCCCCACAGGCGCCGCGCCCAGGAAGCGGGCAAGGCGGTCGCGGACCTCGGCCGCCGCCTTGTTGGTGAAGGTGATGCTGCGTGGGTGCAAGAGGCAGGGGGAACACGGGCGGCGGGGGCTGGCGAACGCGGCGCGGTGTCGGGCGGACCTTGGCCGCCGCCTTGCTGGGTGGCGGAGGTCCTCGTGGTGCTGCGTGCATGCCGGGGGCGAGAGGCAGGCGCGAGCGAGGCGGCCTCGCCGACACCCGGCCAGGTAGGGCCCCTTATGGCGGCGGGCGGAAGAGCGAGGATGGACTACATGGGCTCTATGGGTGCGGGTGCGAAAAACATTAGGGTTACGGAGTATTGGCTGACCGGGGGTGCGGCGCGCCCAGGCACAGCTCCCACGCCACACGGGCCCAACCCACCACAGCACGCTCCTTGCCGGGATGCCCTGCAGCAGGGAGCGGCAGGCACGGTGCGCGCGTTGGTGCGGGGGGGGGGGGCTGCGATCAAGCTGGCCCTCCGTGTTGTAGCACATGCCTCCACTCGCCAGGCCTGTAAGGCCAGGGACGGCTCCCCTGGCTCGGGACCAAGGATGGGGCACGCGGCCAGTGCCGGGCCCACCTCTGCCGTCAGCATGTAGCCGATGCGCTTGATCAGCGTGGTGGTTTTCCCCGTGCCCGCGCCTGCGTGGGGAGGCAGGCAGGGAGGGACGTGGGCCTCTGATTGGCGCCCCTGAGTTGCTCCCGTGCGCGGCGCCCCTGGGTGGCGCTATCGCGTGCCGGTAAAACCCGACACATGTACCCAAGCCCATGTGCCCACGCCCATGTCGTCACGCCCTGCTGGCGCCGCACCACGCGCCGCAGCACAGCGCGCCTCACCGCACTGCACCGCACAGCAGCCGCTGGCCCGCCCCTCGACCCCCCGAACATGCAGCGCGACTACTCGGCAGGTGCCTAGCCCAGCCTGGCCCTGGTGATGCGCAGGTCCCGGTAAGGGCCGGTGTTTGTTTGTTGTTGTGTTTTGCGTTTCGCGGCCCCTGTTGGTCGCGCACCCGCCACAATGAGCGCCGGGCGCTCCGTGTCCGCAGACACAGCCTGCGGCATGGGAAGGGGGAGGGGTGTGCGGTGTTGGGATGGTGGGCGCGCTGGGAAGGGGGAGGGGGCGCCGTAGCGGGAGACTGCCGTCAGCAAGGCGAGCCCAGCCCAGGCTCGAGCCACGCAGCAGGAGAGGCACCAGGGGGCTTGCGGGCGCACGCCAGCGGCCGCCAGGCGGACGCACCTGCCGCTGCCGCTCGTTGAGGCCCTTGCTCCAAGCAGGCGCGGGCCGGTCCGGCGAGGCCTCTGCCGCCGCGGGCCCAGCCGCTGCGGGCCCAGCCGCTGCGGCCGCTGACGGCGCTGCCGCTGCAGCGGCCGCGGCGGCGGCCCAGGGCTGCAGGAACGACGATGCGCGGCCCGGGGCCGCTCCGGCACCTGCGGCATGGCCCACGTAGCCCGGCCCTGGGCCGGCGTTGTTTAAGGTGGCGTGGCTGCCTGGCTGTGGCTGAGGGGGATGAGGCTGCTGCGCCTGCGGGTGCTCTGCTGGAGGATGCCACGGCTGCGGCGTGGTGCCTTGGCGCTCCGGGTACGGCTGCGTAGGCACCGGCTGCGCCGGCTGGTGCTGAGGCTGCTGGCCCTGCTGCCAGCCCGCCTGACCGGGTTGCTGCCCCGGCGCCCAGCCCTGCCCGCGCGTGTGCTGCCCCTGCCCCTGCGCAAGGCCTTGCGCTGGCGTCTGCTGCCCCTGCCCCTGCCAGCGCTGCTGCTGTGGCGACGGGCTGGGCCGCGGCCCCGGCGGCTGCCAGCGCGGCGGCGGCGGCGGCTGAGCGGGCGGCTGCCACGGGCCTCCAGCGCCGGCGCCTGCCCCTGGCGGCTGTTGCCGGAGCCCCTCCGGCGTGTGCTGGTCAGGCGCGCCCGGCTGCAGAGCGTGCGCCTGGTGCTGCCGCCCCTGCTGCAGCCCCTGCGCCGGCAGCTGAGCAGCACGAGGCTGCTGCTGCCGGAGCCCAGCAGGCTGCTCACCAGGCGCGCCCTGCTGCTGCACTTGCGCCTGCAGCTGCGGCTGCTGCGGCTGCGGCTGCGGCTGCTGCCCCGGCGGCTGCCAGCGCTGGCGGCTGCCACTGGCCAGCGGCGGCGGCGCCGGCCCCTGACGGCCGGCCTTGGCCAGCCGAGTCGCTGGCCTCCGCCTGCACCCCCACAGCGCCGCATGCGCCATGGGCTGGCTGCTGAGGGGCCGCTGGCCCCGGGCTTGGCCCAGGGGGCCCTGGCCAGGCGCCTGCAGCGCCTGGCTGCCAGCCGCCCTGCTGAGCAGCGCCGTGGGGGCCATGTGGGTCGGGCGCTGGGGTGTGCCCGCCCGGCGGACGCCACGGGGTGGGGCTGGGAGCCGCGGGCGGCCGCCATGGGACAGGCGACGGCGCTGGCACCCCGCCAGCCTCGCCGCCGGAAGCGGCCGGCGGCGGCATGTGGGTCGGGCCCGCCTGCGGCGTGCGGTCGGCGGGTTGCGGTGCCACAGCTTGCTGCAGGCCGGCCGCCTCCGGACACGGCGGCTGCCAGGCCACTGCCGCTGCCGCCAGGACTGTGCCGGGCGTGTCGCCTGCGTCGGCAAACGAGGTGCTGCCAACCGCAGCCCGCGCCGCAGCCCCGACGTGCGACGCTGAGCCGGCTGCGCTGCCCGCCGTGCGCGGACCCGCACTCGCGTGCCGCGCCGCTGCGGTGCCGCCCACGCTGCACGGCGCATCAGCCCAGCCCAGGCTATCTGACGCGGTGCTGCCAGCCACGGGCGTCACGGCGGCGCTGGCCGGGCCGGGGCCGCCGGCCGCTGGCGCCTCGCCGGCGGCCTCGCGGCCGCCGACGGCCCTCCGGCAAGGCGTGGTGGCGGCGGGCAGGCTGTGGCCTGGCAGCGTGTCGAGGGCCGGCGGGGCCATGTCTCCGCACAGCCGCTGGTACCTGGCGAGGGGCGAGGGGCGATGGCAGGACGGCGCCTGTGGAGCATTTAGGGATCGAAGCTACCCCTTCTGGCAACCCGTGGTTTCCAAGGTGCTGGAGATGCGCAGCTGGCATGTGCAGGGCTGCCGGCAGCGGCTCGCCTGGTCAGCGGTAGGGAAGGGTCGCCCTGGTCGCCCATGCCCACGAGCTCGGCCCTGACGCGGGGCCGGCCGGCCGCGGGGCCGAGCGAGGCGTGCTCCATGGGCTCCACCTGAGAGCACGGTGCAGTAGAATTGAGACTTGGTACCGGCAACAGGCGCGTGCTCAGGCGGACGGCGGAGCGAGCGTTTGCGACAAAGTGGCTCGCACCTTGATGCTGAAGGGCACCGCTGCTTGCTGGGACGCCAGCAGCGCCGGGGCCGGCGGCGGCGCTTTGCCAGCGGCCTGCTGACGGGGCTGTCTCGCAGCAGTGGACCTTGCGGGTCCTCGGCTAGCTGTTGGGCTCGCGGGCTGCCGGCTGGCCGCCGGGCGTGCGGCGGTTGGCCCCGGCACATGCGCCGGGCGGGGGGGTGGGCCAGAATGCAATGGCTTCGCAGCGTCCATGGTTGATTGCTGCTGCTGAACAGGTGCGGAGGCCGTGCCGGCAGCCGAGGCCTGAGCCTTGCTTGGCGACTTCGCAAAGAAGTTCGAGATACTCCGCTGACCGGGCAGCGGAGCCGGCGGCTTCTTTTTGCCGGCCATCGCACGCTCCTGTGATTAGAGGCTGGACGCCATGTCGTTCAAGGTCAAAGGCGTGTTATGCTATGCGCGCGATGTCGACGCAGCTGTTGCGACGAGATGGAATAGCAATGGGTTAATTAGGCGTCACGGATGGGCTACAAAGGTTGCGCACAGAGCCCAGCGTTGGACTGCTAACTTTGGGAGCGAAGCTCGAGAAAATTAACACACACACGCATACCCGGGCACTGTCTCCCCTGCTGTCTTCCCCTGTTCCACCCTATCCGTAAGTAGTCGCATTTCGCTCTATGATAGCACCTGCACGAGTATCTCCAAAGTTTGCGGCACGACGGAGACCTACACGGATCAGGGGAGACTCCCCTGACACGGATAGCCGAGGGTCAGGATCCTTTCACTGAACCGTTCTGCTAGCGTGACCGGAACTTACCTGAGCGCATGAGGTGGTGACGCGCAGGCACGGGTATGGACACGCCCACATATGTAAGAAGTGACCTTCCCAGCAGGAGCCCACTCCCGCACGCCAGGGCACGCGGCGCGGTGCCCGGCGCACATACGCACTGTCGTACGAAACCCACGGGTTCCCATACCCGACAACAACGGCACGCTCTTACTACTTGCTACACTTGCAGCTCTCCCCGGCGGATCTTCACTTGCCACGAGAGCTTGTGTTACGTTTGTTTGTCTGTCATCGACGTTGGGCCGTCCAAAGTGCACAAGGAAGCTCGACAGTCTGAAATGAGCTTACGACTTAAGGCAGGATAGCGGCTGTGCGAAGGAGCAGCGCTTCTGTGTTTTGGAGGGCGGAGGGAGCTCAAGTGTTGCCCAGCATGTCACCGCCCAACTACGCAGCTGCAGTGGCTCTCCTTGTGAAGAAGTGCGTGCATCAGCACGGCGGAACGCTGTCAACAAACTCGCAAATGGCCGGAGCCGGAGCCCCAAAGCCACCCAGCGAGCACGCTTGCTTGCAGGCTGCACAGGATGCTTGATGGGCTGGACAAGACGCCGCAGGTTATGCTTTTGCACATGTTCGCATGTTGATGAACGCAGGCCGGCTGCACGGACACCGGCGGACGTCGACAACCTTGTAACGTTTCTATCGAAGCTGGTGAGCAGCACATGCTGCACGAGGCCACACGCCCGCGCAGGGGGCTGGAAGGGCCTCGGCACCCTCGCACCACGCGCGACCACCTCGCCTCCCGCGCTGCCACGCCTCCCGCCCGCAGCCCTTCTTCGCTGGCGTCAGCTGCTCCAGCCTCCAGCTCCTCAGCGGATGCTTCGGTGGGTGCCGCGCCGCGCTGCTCCGGTGCCCCAGATCACCGCCCCGCCCTGCCGCCGGGCGCCGCCGCCGCCCGGCCCGTGCCCGTGCACGGCTGCTCCTGGCCCCCCCCCGACGCCCTCCCCCTTCCCACCTCCCCTCCCCAGCCGCACAGCAACTACGGCCGGGGGCGGTGCTGCTGCACCCCGAGGAGCTCACGGACCGGCTGTGAGGCCCGCAGCGAGGGCAAGGGCGTGGGGGCCGGTCGCGGGAGGGCAGGGGCGGCGGCGGGCTTGGGCGGGGGGTGCAGCACCACGTTGAGGAACACGGTGCGCCACCCAGGCCAAGCGCAGCAGGGGCCTGGACGCCTCATCCCACCTCCCGACACCCCCGTCCCGCTTCCTCGCCCTCCCGTCCCGTCGTCTCCCTGCGCCTAGCGTTTGGCGGCTGTGCCGCTTCCCCAACCTCTTCCCTTGTCCTGGCCCCACCATCCCTTCCCTTCCCTCCCCTCCCCCCCAGCTTTTTGTTGGTGGAGGGGCGGCTGGCGGTGATTCGCCACTCCAAAAAGGAAGGCCACGTACCGCAGCCGCCGCAGCTGGTGGTGCCGGGCCAGGTGCGGGCGAGGCAGGGGCGAGAGCATGGAGGGCATGGGAGCGTCGGACCCACGGTGGCGTTCCTGGTGAACGAGTCTACTACAAGTAGTCAACAAACACCGAACCAGACGTTTGGGCCCGACAAAAGCTGCTGATGCTGAAAGACCCTCCCAGGCCATCACCGTCTCCGTGACCTCCACCATAAAGGGCATGTGGGGGAGGACACGCGTGTGTGTCGGGCTGTGTCAGCTTCCGGTGCTCGCACGTGGGCTTGGACGTTGCCTATGGCGCCCGGCGTTGGGGCGGAAGGTCACAGAGCTGCGCAGCGGAAGGGAAGGGACGCCTGACGTTCGGCGCCCGGCTCAAGTGCCGGCTGAGGCGAGGCCCCGCCATGCCCCCAGCGCCAAGTCTTGTTCCCCAACCGTCCCACGAACCGCCCGCTCGCGCCGGACCCACCCCGTGGCCTTGCCCTAGAACACCCCGCGCTGTGTGCCCACGAACCCACAGACGCTGTGTGAGGCGGCGCTGGTGGTGTCGGGCCGCCACTCGGACGTGACGGCCACCGTGCCGGCAGAGCCGCCGGCCAGCGGCGCGGGCGGGGGCGCGGGCGCGGCGGCGGCTGGGGCGGGCCCTGAGGCGGCGGCGGGTGGCGCTACGGTGGCGTTCCTGACTCGCAGCACGTGGGCCAGCATCTGTGCGCGGGCGCCCACGCAGGTGCGGCCGGCTCTTGCACCGGCGGTCGGTTTATATTGTGGTGCTAACATGGCATAGATAGTAGGCAATAGGTATGACGTTATAGAGTCAAGGCAACACGTGCGCCAGGGCGCCCACGCAGGTGCGGTCGGCTTCCATGTGCCGGTGTGCTATCATAACACCCTTTCATTTACTGCCATAGCCTTGTCCTATGTTTTGGGCACATTGGGCATACCGTGTAGGGCCAGACCACGCAGGTGCGTGGGAACGGCCTCGTCTCACCATCGCCATGCCCCCTGCCAGCTCGGCGCCGATGCACACCCCGGCACGCTTCTACGACGTGCCCTGCCACCCCCCAACCGCCACCCTCCCCACTCGCCCTCCGCCTCCCTCTCTTCCCGCGGACCTGCGGGAGTCACTTGCCTTCGGCGGCGTTCCTGCGGTTGCGCTCTGTGGTTTGCTATTCACACGGCAACACATTCTCTTGCCAATATTTTCCATCCCCTCCCGACCCCAGCCCGACTACGCGGAGGCCCGCATGGCGCTGCTGTGCTGCTGCGTGAGGTCGCTGGCGGCCACGGAGCCGGGCCACCGCACGCCCGAGCAGGCCGAGGACCTGGGCGCCATGCTCAAGCTGCTGCCGGTGGGTGCAGGGGAGCGAGCTGGCACACCGTCATAATATGCATCGCGTGTTTTACACATATGTTCATTGTAGAGGAACCACGGACATGTACGGTACGGATGTCGCACTAGCCCTGGTCGACGGCCTAGGGGCGCCATGCTCAAGCTGCTGCCGGCGCGTGGGCCGGCAGGGTTGACACATTCAGGCGGAGGCCGGGGAGGGGCCGGCTGCTCGACTCATGCCAGGGATGCGACCAAGCCCGCTGCGGCAGCGCGGGCGTCAAGGGGGCTGCCGAGGGCTCAGGTTCGTGTGGCCTGGCGTGCTAGGCCGCCGTGCGTACCGGCACGCTGAGTCTGTGGGTGGTGGAGCCGGCGTGCCAGGTGTAGGTGGCGGCTCCCGACCTGTCCGCTGCGGCCCTATCCCCGCCGTCCTTGCCCTTCAATCCCCCCCCCAGGGCCTGTCCTCGCTGTCCGCCCCGGTGCTCCGCTCGCTGTCCGAGGCGGCCGCGCTGCGCCACCTGCCGCCCGGCACCATCCTGTACGAGGAGCACACGCGCGCGGAGAGCGAGTTCGTGGTGCTGGCGGGAGCGGTGCAGGTGCGGAAGGGGAAGGGCGGCCGCGTGCTCTGCACCAAGGAGGGCTGCGGGCGCTAGGCACCCACCAGCAAGACGCACGGCGCGACGGCCCGCACCTGGCCCTCCAACCCCCCTGCCCACCGGCCCATCCTCGCCCTTGCTTCATGCCCCGGCCCCCACCCGTAACCCGCCCTTACCCGTAGTCGACCTTCTACGCCACCAGCAGCACGTGCAGCCCAAGCGGCCGCGACGGACCGCACCGGCGCCGTCAACCCTCTTGCCCTCACGATTGCCCCGCCCGTCCTTCCCCCGCCCCTTGGCCCTTGTCCGCCGCCAGGAGCACGTGCGGCCGAAGCGGCAGGGCCAGGCCAACCGCGCCGCGCTGCGTTCCGCGCTCAAGTCGGCGGTGGCGGCCAACCGGGCCAAGAGCGCGGCGCGGCTGCGGCCGGGCGCGGCGGCCAAGCCGGCGGAGAAGACCGTCAAGCAGAAGATCGAGGACGAGCGGAAAGGTGGGCCAGGGCTGAGGATCTGGGGCGGCAGCCGCTTTCCCGTGTGTGCGCTCCGTCATCAGCGGAACCGGAACCGGAACCGGAAGCGGAACCGGAACCGGAACCGGCGGCGCCCCCCTCCAACCCAGCCCCGCGCCCAACCCCATCTGCGTGCCCCTTCCAGAGCGCGAGGAGATCCAGCGCTCTCTGGCGCTGCAGCGCGAGGGGCTGCGCAGCGCGCCGCGCGACCGCGGCAAGGAGCGCTCTGAGCGAACCAAGGCGGTGGAGGACGAGTTCAAAAAGTGGATGCTCGTGTTCCTGAACCGGGTGCGTGCGAGCTAGTTGAGGGCCCCGTGCTGGTGGCGTCGACACGTCGGCGATAAAGCTCGATAGCCTCTGTGTACACTGAGCCGCGACTGCGAGCTCGTTGAGGCCAGCGCCGCGCGCCGCGCACAGCCGCTGCTGGTGCCGCGCGCTGTGCTCACGCCGTGGCCCCGGACCGCGTCCCACACCACAGAAGCGTGGCGGCGTCGCGCCCACAGACACCATCGACGCGCCCGTCGCCGCCAAGCCCGCCGCCAAGGCCGCCGCCAAGCCGGCGCAGGCCTCGGCCGCTGCCTCGGCGGCCGCGGCCGCGCCCCCGCCCGCGGCTAAGGCCGCCAACAAATGGCGCAAGGCGGCCTTTGTGGCGCTGCACC
Organism: Chlamydomonas sphaeroides; assembly: GCA_001662425.1. Classification (NCBI taxonomy): domain Eukaryota; kingdom Viridiplantae; phylum Chlorophyta; class Chlorophyceae; order Chlamydomonadales; family Chlamydomonadaceae; genus Chlamydomonas; species Chlamydomonas sphaeroides. The sequence goes on along the minus strand of BDDC01000179.1, from coordinate 234 downwards.
CGAGCGCCGCCGCGGGGGCCGGCAAGGGCGGCCACGGCTCGGAGCACGAGGTGGGCCGCGGTAGCCAGGGGGGCATGCCAGCGGCGTAGGCCAGGGGTGTGTGCCAGGAGGGTTGCCCTGGGCTGTGGAGACAACAGGACTGGGGCTGGGGGCTGGGGGTTGGGGCCTGGGGGCTGGGGGCTGGGGGCTGGGGGCTGGGGGCTGGGGGCTGGGGGCTGGGGGCTGGGGGCTGGG
>BDDC01000178.1:56114-92502 GCA_001662425.1 Chlamydomonas sphaeroides | reverse complement strand
ATTGCACAGCGACAGTATCCAGATTGGGCCTGGGCCGAGGCGGGATGGGGCTGGGCCGAGGCGGGATGCGGCCGCGCCCCGGGCGGGATGAGGCCAGCCGCGAGGCAGGATGGGGATGGGGCCGGTGGGGATGGGTTTCGGCACGAGGCGGGATGAGACCCCCCGCCCACAGGATGAGACCCGCCCCTCAACCAGATAGCGCCCAGACCTTGCGAGGTTGCCTTCCCCGCCCTCAACCCTCCCAAGGCCGTCATCAAATCCTCTCGCGGTTTCGGCCGACTTGTCATCCCTCCGGTATGACCCTGTATGACTGCCCTCGAACACCGCAAAGCTGAAACAGCGTGGCATCATTTCCGCTCATGGCATCCCATAGCCACGCCAATGGACGTGCAGAAGTCAGCTTGGGAGGCGAGTGGGCGGAAAGGTCCTTGTGCTGCGCAGTCGCTTCCCAAGTTGCGGATACCGGAAACGTGGCGAGTTGGCCTGCGCCTCGATCCAGCTCAGGTGTAACTTTTAAACAAACCTGCATGTAACAGTAGTGACATCCGAGTGGCAATCGGTTGTATGTGAGAGTCCGGCTTGTTGGAGTCAAACAGCGCCCACCGGACGGCTCACAGCTGCCCCGCTTCGAAGGCCGGGTAAACCCCGTATCCTTGTAACGCCGTCTTTGCAAAGGATTGGGGACACCATACAAAGCGCGCTGGCAAAAGATTCCTACCCGGAGCGCCGTCGGCGCAACGCGGATATGTACGCGAGGCCATTGCAGGCCATCTCAGCGCGGCGGAGCTACATTTGGATACTTGTGATCATATTATCGGTCGCGATAACATCGTCGGCGGCACGTAAAGCCCGAGGTGGGCTTGATTGTCCGCGAAGCTTGCCGGGCGCAAAAGGCGGGCCTATCAGAAAGCGCTGAGCGCTGCAGATCATACGACTTGCGCTGAAATGCAGGCGGCGAGGACGGCGCGGGTGCAGGACCTGGACGAGGTCGCGATGATGTCAACACGCCGCCCATTACGCCCACCGCGCCCACCGAACTTCATGATCAACGGAAGGATACGCTGTGGCCAACACATCTTGTGTCCGTTTTGCCCGTTTACGGCGGGGCCCTGGACTTCGATGCGGCAAGCGCGAGCAACGATTACGGCTCCGTCGCAGGCGATAGCCTTGACGTCGCTGCCGTTGCTACCGGCCCGCCACCGCCCCTGAGACGCCCGCCGCCGCCGCTGCGCGTGTCAGTGCTTTATTCGCCGCCGCGGCCACGGCCATCACCTCCGATAGCGAGCCACCCGGTAGGCTCCCCACCCCCGACGCCGCCGCGGCGGCCCACACCGCCCCCACGTTCGCCGCCACGACCACCGCCGCTGCCATCGCCGCCGCCGCCAAGCCCACGGAAGCCGCCGCCACCGTCGCCACCACCACCTCGCTCGCCGCCGCCACCTCGCTCGTCGCCGCCGCCCTCACCACCGCCATCTCGCTCGCCGCCACCGCCACGCTTACCGCCGCCGCCGTCGCCGCCGCCACCTCGCTTGTCGCCGCCGCCGTCACCACCGCCACCGCCGTCACCACCGCCACCGCGCTCGTCGCCGTCGCCATCACCACCGCCACCTCGCTTGTCGCCGCCGCCGTCACCACCGCCACGGCGCTCGCCACCGCCACCTCGCTCACCGCCGCCGCCGTCGCCACCACCGCCTCGCTCGCCGCCACCGCCGTCGCCACCACCGCCTCGCTCACCGCCGCCGCCGTCGCCACCACCGCCTCGCTCACCGCCGCCGCCGTCGCCACCACCGCCTCGCTCGCCGCCCCCGCCGTCACCACCGCCGCCTCGCTCGCCGCCGCCGCCGTCACCACGGCCACCTCGCTCCCCGCCGCCGCCAAGTCCCCGGCCACCACGGCCGCCCCCATTTCCCCCACCGCCGCCACCGCCGCTTGCTCCCTGGGCGCCCCTGCAGCCCGTGCTCCGCGCCTCACCGCCACCCCGGCCGCCACCCCCTAAGCCCCGGTCGCCGCCGCCGTGGGCACCCCCGCCACCAAGGCCCAAGCCACCGCCGCCGCTGCCGTACCGGCCCTCGCCCACCGCCGGCGGTGGAGCGCTGACAGGTGAGGCCTCTCTACACGGGCCGGTGTTGCTCCAGTCCCACAACCGACTCCTTCTCGCTCCATGGCCCACGCAACCGGCCAACGCAGCGCCTGATGCCACACACTGTATGTGGCACCTTGGCAAGGGGTCACCGCAGCGATCCAGCCGCGCAGGCCGCCGCCACAACCCCCTGGCCGGCCCGCGACCCATGATCCCGCTGACGGACCCCACCCACGGCCCTTGCCCCCGGCCCCTGCCCCCTGTCCGTGCCCCCAGGCGGCGCCTGCACCGACCCGCAAGCCGTACTCGACACCACCAACATGGTGAGCCAGGGTAGCAGCGCTATGCCACGTGCCACGTGGCGTGTGTTCCAAGCTCCCCCGTCCTCCCTCCCCTGCCCCCTGCCCCTGGCCCCTCCCCCTCCCCCTCTACCCTGCCCAGTACCGGCAGTGGCACCAAGTGGCTCCGCTGGTGTGGAGCGCCTCGCTGGCGGCGGAGGCGCAGTCGTGGGCCTACACCCTGGCCGCGGAGCGCTGCCAGCTGAGGCACGCGGGGCTGGGTGGAGAGAACTTGTACGGCCTCACCAGGTGAGGCTGTGGGAGGGGGGCTTGCCAGGGCGGGCAAGGATGTGTGGGACGGCAATGGTTCCTGGTGCCGGAGGTCTGGGGTCGGGGGCCTGGGGCGAGGTTGTGGGCTTCGGCCAGGCACCCTGACCCTACTCGCTCACCCTCCTCGGCCCCGGCCCTCGACCCCCTCGGCCCGCAGCTACCCCAAGCCCAACCTGTCGTGCGCTGGCGCCGTGAGCGCCTGGTACAGCGAGGTGGGACAACTACCGTGCCATATGACAGTAAAGTCGATTGTGTGACTATGCGTACCGATATGTCATCAATGTAACGAGCTCATGGGGCGCCTGGTACAGCGAGGTGCGTGCGAGGGTGCGAGGGATGGAGGGGCGCGTCCAGGAGGGCAGGGCAGCTGCTGCAGCCTCCGGGGGGCAGCACGGCGCCGAGGCCCGGCCTGTGCTGACGCGGCCGCTGGCTTGCTGCCGCTGCGGCTGCCGCTGCCACTGTGCAGGTTCGCTACTACGACTTCACCGTGCCCAACCCCCTTGACTACAACTGGAATCGTGAGTCGCGCTCACGGCACCGCGGCAGGCAAAGCCTCGCTCGCCGTTGCCCACTGCTGCATAGGCGCACGCGGGCTATGGTGCCAGGTCAGGTCCCGTGCTGTCCGCCTCCCATGCCCCAAATCCTCGCCCCTCTCCGTTACCTCCCTCCCTCCCTCGCCTCTGTGTCAGGCAACGTGGGCCACTTCACGCAGCTGGTGTGGAAGGGCAGCAGCACCCTGGGCTGCGGCGTGGGCTACGCGGACGTGCCCATGGCCAGCATGCCGGGCGGCTACGTGGGGTGCAAGGTGAGCGGGCTTCCCTGCCGGCTGCTTGCGCCGCCGCTTGGGACCGGGGGTCGCAGCGGTCCTCGGCCTACCACGATGGTGCTGTGCGGTGCTGCCGAGCCGGGTGGCTGAACAGGGTGCTGTGCTGTGTCCACCGCAGGCCATCGTGTGCCGCTACCGCGCATCCGGCAACATCGCCAGCAATGATTTCTTCAGACTGAACGGTGAGGCATGGGGCATAGGACGTGGGCAGCCATGAGCGTGCGACCTGCAGGGGCCGCAGCGGTCGTGCGCTTGAGGCTCGAGTCCGGCCGCGAGCTGACGGCCCGGCCCTGCTGCCCCACCCTGGTCGCCGCAGTGCTGCCGCTCGCCACCTCGGCAACCAGCGCACAGGCGGCGGAGCTGAGCGCAATCGAGCGGCGGCGGGAGCGCCGCGCTCGCGTCCTTTGAGGCGACCGACCCCCAGGGGGCCCGGACTTACCCGCGGCCGCATGGCTGCAGCGCGCTGCGAGAGGTGTGAAGCACATCACTGACGTGCGGTGGAGACAGACACATCTTGAGATGGCCGACTTGGAGTGCTGCGCCAGGTGCAGTGCGGCGCCTTCGTACACAGTTGGCGCGCTGTCGTGCCTCCATATCAGCGGGACACGGCGGCGCTGAAACCGGCCCCGAACGGCCGCGAGTGGACCTTACTGAACACCCGTCACTGGACACCCGTCGGACGCCGACACACCACTCACGCCCGAGAGGGGAGCGAGCGAGGCAGACGATATCGGACCGACTCGGGACCGAAAGGTCCAACCGGACACGAGAGGTAGGAGCGACACGTGAGAGAGGCACCGGACATTGCCCGTGTAGTTGTGTGGCGGGGCGGGCAGGTGCCATCCCTGCCGAGTGGCGTTGGGATGGACCACACGGCTCTTTGACCCTTCGGACCTGGGTCGGGGTGGGGGAACGATGCTTAGAACCGGGACCGGGACACGGGCATATCTGTTGCCGCTTGCACGGGCACGGTTTCTTGCGGCTTAGCCACAGAGCACTAGCGTTGTGGGGCTGCGTGTGCTCGATTAGATCTAGCTGAAGCTAGGGGAAAGCATCAAGAGCATGATGCGTTCAGTTTGGGAGCTGGAAAGGCTATCGTGGCACCGAGCCGCGCAATGCCGCTCGGCGGGCGGGGTCGCACGAGGTGCTTACTATTTATGGCGGGGCGGGGCTACGGCATCACTGGGTCATTCATATCGGGGTCATCATAGTACAGGATGGATGCGGCAGGCGTACAGAGCAGGCGTGCGGAGGCAGAGTGCAGCAGTCGAGCGGCGTGGATTCGTGCGTGCGTGGGAAGCGAGCGGTTCGGGTGGCAACGGGCGGCCCTGCCTCGCCTCGACACACAACCAGAGGAGCGTACATAGTGACCCAGCCCCTGGCTTCACACGCCTGGCGTCTCGGCAACCCAAAGGGGGCGCTGTGTATCGTTGTGTGTAGCAGTGTTTATTCCGGGCTGAAGGGGATGGTGGCGGCCGCCGCAAGCGGCCGCGACACAGCTAGAGCGGCAGCAGCGGCGGCGTGTGTTAGCGGCGGCGTACGTTAGGAGATATGGTCCTGCCGTGGAGGCAGTTCGGGCGGCTAGGTCCGGCCCGTGGGGTGAGGGCACGGAGGTCTGTGTGCCCGAGACCCCTTAAATAGCCCCGGCGACAAGCGCATAATGACCGACTGTTTGCGTCTGGTCTGGGTGGCCTCTTCTGGTGGCGAGCCATGCACCCATGCGCAGCTGGGGAGCTTTAGTCTGGGCTGTGATGAGCATGCATGCCTGGCATCTTGATCTCCCTAACTAATGCATGTAGTAAGACCCTAGTGTGTGCCTGTGTGTGTGTATGTGTGCGTCTCTCGTCTTGCTTGGGGCGTGGGCCCTTGGCTCGGGCGCCGGGGCCAGCCTAATCGTGCCGCGTTGATGATGTGGACTGCGCCGCTCCCTCCGGACGGCAAATGCGGCGGCGTGTGCGTCAGAGAACATTACAAGGTTGGGATCGTGTCTTGGGGGGGGGTCGATGGGTCGTCACAAAATGCGCAACACAATTCTTGCACGCGCTATTCATTCTCGCAGTGGTCCGGGCAGCGGTTTGGGGCGACGACGATGATTGGGGGATGTTGGGTGGGTACTTGTTCCTCCGGACCGTTCACGCTTGGAAGCCCGCAGTGGCTGCTTGTTGCTGTGCGTGTGTGTGAGGAGGGCTTGCGGCAGTAGGGAACGGGGAGGGGCAGCGCCGTCCCACTGCGCCAGGCGGGCTTCGCGCCCCTGCCCTGGCAGCTATTGGCTGTGCTGCGTGCTGCCCTGGCATCGCTCGGTGCCGAGCCTGTCTTTCGGCGGTGCGGCACCGCCAGATTTGGGTTTGATCGTGACGGGAGCCAGTCTTGGGTCGGGTGTGGGGCGGTCCAAGCCGGCATGCATGGCGGCAATGCGCCGCTGTGATCGTTCATTCCGTGGCGTGCTCACAACTGCGCTGCGTGCGACAACGTGCGTATGGGTATTGCGGGCGGGTGTTGCTACAATGCACTCCCAGGCTGGGTGCGATCGTGGTGGGTGTGCTGCGACGAGCAACATGCATCGTTGTGGGGTCGGAATAGGGATTGAGCTGGTCTGAGTGTAGGGGCCATTGGCCGCCGTGCGCGTCTCCCCAGCATCCCCCACCACCTCCGGTGGGAACGCTGGATGGTTGCTTGTCAGCAATTCCGAGGCCTCGGCGGCCTGGCCTTCGCCAAAGTAGCCATGCGCTGCGGTCGAGTGCCAGACTTGGCTTGACGGACGCCACAGTCTGCGTGACCGCGCCACCTGACCAAATGGAGCCGCGCAGCGCCCGTGACCCTACGCGGGGACAGCCCTCGTATCTTTATGTCGATTCTCATCTAGGTAGCGGCTGCGAAAGCTGGCATCTTGATCCGGCCCAGCGCCGCCGGCGCCGCCTCAGACGCGGCGGCGTCTTGCAGGACGGCGGCGTCTTGCAGGACGGCGGCGTCTTGCAGGAGCGTCTAGCCTTGCCGCGCTGCTGGACGCGTACACCCCATAGTGCAGCGCGTTTCGAGCCTGCAGGAGCAGGCACCGCGTCTGGTCACAACGGGACAAGGCTCTCATGCGACAAGGGCAACGCATCTGGGAAGCCTCGGGCGGCGCCGCCCGTCAGGCGTACGATATATACAGAGCGGCTGCTCCCACATGTCGCCTTACCAAAGGCAGGTCAGCCGAGCGCTTCCCTGGCCTCGCACCCAACGCTGGCGAGATATGATCGACTCTCGGCCCTGGGTTGCAGGGGGGGGGGCCCTGGTGCCCAGCCCTCGCCAGATCACGAGTGCCATGCACGGCGCCAAGCTGCAGCTCAAGCAGTTGTCTAGCTGTGCTGTGCGCAATCGCTTCCCAAGGAAGCGCCGCCCACGTCGTAACTCATGCGGCACCTCTCTTGCGGCACATGCTCGAGCACCTGTGTCCAAGAGAGGCCAGGGCTCCTGGCGCTAGGCCCGGGCAGCCGGGCTGACGTGGCGTGCAGCTGGCGCAGGGGTCCTGGCGGCCACCCGGTGGCGCAGGCCGGCAGCCAGTTACCTAGCCAGCTTGCTGCCGTTTGGGCGCAGGGGCGCCTCCCAACACTCCTCGCGCCCTACACACGCAGTGCCGGGAGTTGCTGGCGACCTCGCGGCGGCGCCGAGGCGCCGCAGCCAGCAGCGGCAGCCAGCTGCGGTGCACGCAATCCTGCGTTCTGCCACAGTGCAGCCAGACTCTGCAGCGAGATACCGTATCAACGTCGCGCCTTCAGCTCCCGCGCGTGTTCCGCGCCCCAGCCGATCCGTCCAGGGCACACAGCGCCCGCTCATCCATGTAGCCATGCTGCCGCACTAGGGCGCCGGCGGCATCCAGCATTCCCAAACCGTCGTTCCCAACGTATCGTAACTGGCAGCTCTCACACGCACCATCCTGCCCAGGCCAATCTCCTTACTACGCTACTTGTCGCCCGATGCCTACCTATGACGCGGCATACGCCCAAGCCTGCCAAGCCTCTACCCACCTTACCCCTCACCTACGCGCGCGCTACCCGAGCGCCGGCAAGGCCCAGCCCCAGACGGCGCGCTGCGCTGCCCTCACCGCCGCCCCCTGCCGCCCCTGCTGCTGCCCCCCCTGCCACCGCCCCGGCCTCCACCCCCCCTGCCCCCTCCCCTGCCACCGCCGTCTCTGTCGCCACCCCTGCCGCCGCCCCGGCCACCACCGCGGCCGCCACCCCGGCCGCCGCTCCGGCCGCCGCCCGTCGCGCCCCGCCCGCGCGGCGACGGCCGAGAGCTCCTGCCCCTGCCACCGCCGCTCGACCCGCCCCTCCGCGGCTTCTTGCCGCCGCCGCCATCGCCGCCGTCACCACCCTCGGACTCGCGCTCGCGCTTCTTGGCCTCGAAGCGCTCCTGGCGGGCGCCCGACTCGAGGCGCGACATGGCCTTCTTGATGTCCACGACATCGTCAGAGCGCTCGCGCAGAAACTTGTCAGCCATCCTGTGGGGGACAAGACAGAATGCCACAAAGCAGCGTCAGCACGAGCGCGCAGGGGCCATCGGTGCCTGGGCATGGGCACGCGTTTGCAAGGGCCGACGATGGCACCTAATGTGGAGCATGCGTGCGTGCGTGCGCTGCATTGTGGCTGGAACCTGGCCTCAGGTACTATCTAGCGATAAACGTGGACCTCGTCATGCTTGTTACGTCAGGACGTTTTACGGTATAATCATCGGCCATGCGTGAGGTGGCAGCGCCGTGCCGGCACGCAGAAGTCGTGCGCAGCGCTCACGTGCAACACACGTCCCGAACCGCAGCCCAGCCCCGGCGCTGCAGCTCCCACGACCCACCCGCTGATCTTGGTGCGCTCGCCCGCCGTGTCGGTGACGGGCATGAAGTTCCGCCGCTTGCCCAGCGGCGCGCGCTCGCCGTCCTTCTCGCCCTTGAGCCGCTTGTCGAACTTGCCAATGGACGCCGTCGAGATGCCCGCCAGCCGCGAGGCGGACTTGATCTGCGGGCGACGGAAGCACGGGCAGCCACGACGGCCAGCAACAAGCTTGGTACGCTGGCCTCGCTCGGCAGTGCAAGGCAGGCGGCAACGCCTGACGAACGGTGATCGGCAGTACTGCCGCGTGCGATATGCCCGCTAGCAGCACAAGGGCAACAGGAGCAGCCCGTGGGTGGCAGCAGCCACCCCGCCACTCACGTCGTCCTTGAAGTCCTTGCGCCGGATGCTCTTGTCCATGCCCTTGCCGACCTTGCTGCCCTCGCCCGGCAGCGTGGCCGCGAGCCGCAGCGACGCCGGTATCGCGTCCTTGCCGCCGCGCTTGACCGCCTAGGGGACCGAAGGGAAGAGGGGCGACCCACAAGGGCCAACGGTCATTTGCGAGCTCACGGAGCCCAAGCCCGTGCCGCAGCCCTCTCCGGCCTGCCCAGCTCCCCTCCGTCCGGTCACCAAGTGCCAAGTACCACACCCTGAACCACGCCCGGCCCCATCTGCTCTTCCATTCCGCCCAGCCCCACCCACCTGCTTGACGTTGGCCAGCTCGTTGGCCTTGTTCTGCTTGACGCGCGTCCGCTTCTCAGCGGCCAGCGCTGCAAAGGGGTCCTCGCCGGGCTGCGCACTCGCCAGGGGCGGGGCGGCGGAGGGACACAACAGCGCGTTGGCCCAACCGCACCCTCACCCTCAGCAGCACACGCTGCACATGACCCCTAGAGCGTTAACAAGCCCCAGTCCAGCTTGCCCCACGCCCGACGCGACAGCGCACCTTGTCCGTTGACTTGGCCTCGATGATGGGGATGTCGTTGTCGTCGTTGACCCGCTTGTATCCGTGCCGCCGCCGCCACTCGCCGGTGGTGTCGTCGTACGCGAGCTTGCTGCGCTTCTGCTTGACAATGCCCTTCTTGGCCGCAAACTGCTGCCACTTGGTCAGCGGCTTGGGCTTGGGCACCGGCATGGCGCGCGGCAGGTGCGTGGTGGGCGCTGGCAGCACTGCAAGGCGGCCGCCCGTGACGGGCTCGGCGGGCCGGTTGAAGAGCTGCGTCACCAGGGCCTGAGTGGCGGGAGCGGGCGAGAGGGTGGGGCGATGTTGAGGAAGGGCGAGCGCGTGCTGGCTGGTGTACGTGCGGCGTGTGGGCTTGGGGATGACACGCCGAGCAAAGCGCCATGGCGATGCGTCAGGCAGCCTCGCGGCAATCCGCGCGCCTAGGCGCCAGGACGTGCGCCGTCCGGGAGTGTGTTGGCCCCAGTGCGCGCGCCAGGCGCCAGCGGCCTCGCCGCGCGCCTCGGCCGCCAGCTGCCAGGAGCCAGCACGCCGGCCGCTGCCCAGCACTGGCCCCAGAGCGCTCCACGGCCCAGCCACGCGGACCCGGGTACGCACACACGCACATGGTCCAAGGCTCCCGACGTACAGGGGCCGTGGGCCCACACACAGCAGTGCACATGTAGCGGCCGGCAGGTGGCAGCGCGCACCTGTGTGATGCCGCGCGCCATCTCGGCGCACACGCCGTCCGGGTCGATCATCATGCGGTTGGCGTCCACGGGCGCCGGGTCAAAGGCGGTCAGGTTGCCGATGTCATACTCCAGCTGCCCCTCATACTCGAGCCTGGGGTATGGAGGAAGGCGGATTTGGAGGGAAAGGGAGTGTTCGTGGGGGTCGGGGAGGGAGCCGGGACTGGAGGGCCTAAAGGCTGGCGGCAGCAGGCACCGCGCTGGCCCCTAGCGGCGGCGCCGGCAGGGAGCCGGCAGGGCGGCCTGGATGGGCGCGATGAGCCCGGAACTGCCCCTAACGACCCAAGCTAGCCCCGACCGGCGGTCCCGACACGCAAGGCGGCTGCTGGCATCGGGCACCGGCATGCCGGCGTGGGATGTCGGCGAGCAGGTGGTGTGTGCCTGACTGTACGTATCGCACTACTCACCCTGTCGCTACGCCAAGCTGCTCAAGCGTGACCTTGACGGGGCCGCCACCCCCGTCGCCTTCCGCCATGGTGTCGGCGGCGGCGGCAGGCGCTGGTAGTGAGCTAGGTGCGGTGTAAAGTTGAGAGCAATTAACACGGGAGGTGGGAGGAAGGCGTAAGGCGTAGGGTTCGCTGGAACGAGCTCCTAGGCGATACTTTGGTTGGCGCTGTGACCTCGTGTGCAGTGGACTTGATAGTCGTGTTGGTAATTGCAACTTACGAACAAGGGCGGGTTAACAAGTCTCGTCGTAAGCAAACTCTGCCAAACAAGCAAAAACCCCATGCAAGGCCATTGGGCAAAAATGCGCACTAGGGCCAGCACGCTTGCCTACCACAGCACTTTGTACAGATCACAGGTAGCTTCTGCAGTGAACATACGTTCCGGCGAAGCCCTGGTTGTGGCAAGCGTCGACCCACCACGCGACTGGCTACCCTGTTTGCCCGCTGTCTGACGAGGGCCCGCGCGCCACTGGCCAGCATGACGACCGTCTTTCGCGGTGTGGCCAACGCCGCGACGGGGCTGGGGCGCTCGACGCCCCTCCCGTCGCTGCCGATGCCTGGCTCGGTGAGCGGTCGTCGCGGGGCTGCCGTTTGCACGATGGAGCCCAATGCGTGCGAATCGCGTGTAATGCGGCTCATTGGCTGGTCGGCGAGGGCCTTTCGCGTGCGGTCCGAACTCCCATCCAACTATGTGGTCGCGGGATCCTCGCGCCCAACCTGCCGCTCCCCAGCCAGACGAACCGATGCTCAGCGTTGAGAGGTCCTCATCAGCACGCAGCCCAGCTCGGCACGTTGCAGGCTCTCGTCATGGCGTCACTTGGCCTCGGCGCACTTGCGCAAGCGTTCGGCGCACCTCCTTGGCCCTCGCTTGTCCCCGCCTGACATGCACCCTGCCTTCCCGCCATCCGCTCCCCTTTCTTTCTCGACAGCGCCCCGCTCTTCGCATGCCGTCGACGGCCTCGGGCGCTAGCTCCAGCTTCGCCGTATCTGGCCTGCTGCCCGCCGCGGCCCGCCGCGTGCCAGGTTAGCGCGGCGCCCCGACCGCTGGCGAGCAGCGATCGTCTGCCGTATAGCGCTTGGCCTGCACAGCTGACGCACAGCTACAGGGACTCGGATCTAGCGCCACGGCCAACTCGCCCCACGGCGTCTTCCGCGCATGCGGCCCCTCCCGACAGGCGCCTCCCTCGGCCGCGCGCTGGCCGTGCGCACGCTGGCTGTCGCGGCCCCCGCCGTGACGACCGCGCCGCCGGCGCCGCCCGCCTCGGCGGCGCCCGCCAAGGCGCACGGCTTCACGCTGACGCGCCAGCAGTACGTCAAGGAGTACGGCAGCCACGTGCTGATGTACAAGCACGACAAGACGGGTGCGTGCGCGTGTGCGGTCCGGGCCGGCGTCTCTACTCGTGCCAGCCATGGCGCGGGCGGGTGCCACAGACTCCATCGACAGGCCCCGGCCCTAGCCCAGGCGCCTGCTGCTTGCTGGGCCCGGCCCCGGCGCCGTGGGCTTGCTTGCAGCCAGCCTTAGGAGCCCACCGAGGCTCTGTGCGGCCTTGTGCTACGGGCTGCCGGGATGAGCAGGGGCCATTGCTGGGGACGTCAGCAGCCGTTGCGCCTCGCTCAGGGTAGTGGGGCCGCTCGTGTCCCGGGCCGAGGCCGCATGCGCCGACCGGCGCTGGGCCTGACGGGCGCCGGCGCCTCGGTCACAGCCCTACTTACCGGACGGCTGCCGGCGCTCTGGCGCCGGCCAGCCCTACGAAGATGCACGCTGGGCGTGGACCACGTCTTGTCGAGCGGCCTGCAGCCTCTGGGTGCCTCACAGCCGCTCGCAGCCTGGCAGCCAGGGCTCACCCTGGTAGCGCGTGCGGGGCTGAGGGCCCGAGGCCCCTGCGGCCACCGCCACTGGCAGTGCGTGACGCCCTGCCAGTGGCCTCCACCGCACCGGCACGAGCCGCGGGGTCGGCGCTGGGGTGCCATTATGACGGAGCATCCATGGCGAGCGCACCTGGCCGATGCCTGACAGCCGGCACCTTCGCGTGGCGCGGGTCGCAGTGGTATCGTTGGGCGACAGCGAACACCCCGGCCTGGGCTGCCTGAGGCCCCAAGGACCCTCCTGGCCGACCGGTGCCCAACGGCCCCTGCCCGCCACGGCCTCGCCACCCCCAGGCGCGGAGCTGATCAGCGTGCTCAACAACGACGAGAACAAGACGTTCGGTGTGGTGTTCCGCACGCCCGTGGACGACAGCACCGGCATCCCGCACATCCTGGAGCACAGTGTGCTGTGCGGCAGCCGCAAGTACCCCATCAAGGTGCGGGGGGAGCGGGCGGGGGGAAGGGCTTGGGTTCGTGCGCCGTGTGGCAGCCGGAACTGCAACGTGGAAATGGGGAAAAGTGGAGGGATGCGGGGTATGGGTACGGTTGTGAAACGCGAGTTCGTCATGGTGCCGCAGATGGCGTGCGGTGCCTCGTTCCCCGCTGATCGGCTGCCTCTGCCTCCCGGCTCCACCCGTCCTCCAGGAGCCGTTCGTGGAGCTGATGAAGTCGTCGCTCAACACCTTCCTCAACGCCTTCACCTACCCCGACCGCACCTGCTACCCCGTGGCCTCCACCAACACCCAGGTGTGCCTAGTGCGCCCGGAGCCGGGGGAGCCCGGAGCTGGCGCTGCGGGATGAAGAGTTCCGCCTTTATGGAACCCCCCCTCCCCACACACATACCCCTCTCCTCCCCATTTCCCAACCCCCCCACGCCCTCCTTCCCCCACCAGGACTTCTACAACCTGGTGGATGTATACATGGACGCGGTGTTCCACCCGCGCTGCGTCAACGACCGCCGCGTGTTCGAGCAGGAGGGCTGGCACTTTGAGGCCGACAACAAGGAGGTGCGGCAGAGGCGGCGGGAGGGGCGAGGGCAGGGGAAAGGAGCGTGTGGAGCGGCAGGGATGAGGGGTGCCGCGCAGGGCACAGAATGCCGGTCGGTGGGGCGGCGCCGGGGTCTGATGCGAGGGGCCCCCCACCCCAACCTCGTCATACTATGTCATTGTCACCCCAACGTCCTCGTCCGCTTCCCTGCTTCCGGCCAATCCCCCTCCCAGGAGCCGCTGTCGTACAAGGGTGTGGTGTTCAATGAGATGAAGGGCGTCTACTCCTCGCCCGACCAGCTCTACTACCGCACCGTGCAGCAGGCGCTCTTCCCCGACAACACCTACAGGTGCGGGGCGCGAGGGAGGGAGGGTGAAAGGGAGGCAGGGAGTCGGGAAGGTCCGGCAGAAAGCTGGCCGGGAGGCGGGCGGGCAGGACGGGAGGCAGCAGGCGCGCTGAGCAGAGAGCACACATCGGTGCCCTGAAATGGAAGGGAAGGGGAGGCTCGTGTCGAAGGGTGCAAGCGGCGGGCACCTCTGGCTGAGGCGCCCTGTCCCCCCTTCCCACGCCACCTCCGCAGGCACGACAGCGGCGGCGACCCCGAGGTCATCCCCGACCTCACCTTCGAGCAGTTTCAGCAGTTCCATGCCAAGTACTACCACCCCTCCAACGCCAGGTGGGGGCCTTCAAGCGGAGCGGAGGCACGGACCCTCATGACGTCCAGAGGGCGACAGGGGCGGCGGGGGCGGCGCCGAAGGGGTGCTGCTGCGCCTCGTCAGCGGCAGTCGTTGGGGCTTAGAGAAGGCGCCGGGGGATCCATTGACATCAGGGAAGGCGCTGGGGCAAGGCCACATAAGGGGCTGGCCCGTGGGATGGGGGATCTTCAAAGCATCAACATATGGTCGTTGGGATGCGCGGATAGTGAGCTCGGGATTGAGCTCGGGAGGGGCCTCCTACCCCACCCCACACGGCTCTGCCCCCTCCCCCTTAGGCTCTGGTTCTACGGTGACGACGACCCGGTCAAGCGCCTGGCGCTGCTGGACTCGTTCCTGTCCGAGTTCGAGGCGAGGCCCGTGGACAGCGCGGTGGCCACCCAGCCGCTGCTGCACACGCCGCGCACCGTCACCGAGCACTACGCGGCCGGCGACGGCGCCGAGGGCGAGGAGGGCGAGCAGAAGGTGTGAGAGCGCGACGTGTGGCGAGGGCGGTGTGGTGGCGGGCTGGGGCCGGCACGACGGCTGTAGGCTGCCGCTGTGGTGGCCTGAACGGTAGCGGCGGTGTTCATGGGTTGCTGCAGCAGTGCGGCGTGCTCGCGAGCGGCGGCGGCGGTGATGACCGGCACTAACCCTGCCACCCTCTGCCCCTCCCCGCCCCTCCCCTCCCGTCCTTGCCAGGCCTACGTGGGCGTGTCGTGGGTGCTGTCCGACAAGCCCCTGGACGTGGAGACGGAGCTGGCGCTGGGCTTCCTGGACTACCTCATGCTGGGCACGCCCGCGGCGCCGCTGCGCAAGGTGGGGCAGCTGGGGCCGCCTGCTGGGAGCGACGAGTCCGGGGGCGCTGCAGCCGCGGGTGACGAGTGCACGGCGCTGCAGCCGCGGGTGACGAGTGCACGGCGCTGCAGCCGCGGGTGACGGGTCCGGGGGGGCGCAGGCCTGCATGAGGATGTCCCACGGCCTCGTTGCCTGTGGGCCCCTTGCGGCACGGCGTACGATGCCCTCGCCCCCTGCCCTGCCACGCTCCTCTTGTCCCTCGCCCCACAGGCGCTCAACGACTCGCGCCTGGGCGCTGCCGTGATTGGGGGCGGCATTGACGACGACCTCAAGCAGCCCTGCTTCACGCTGGGCCTCAAGGGCGTGGACCCGGAGAACTGCGCCAAGGTGCGGCCCCCGGGCGCTGGCACGCACCTCACCACGGCGCTTTCAAGGGCAGGCCGCTCGGCTTGGCCCATGGCCCATGGCACCGTGGCAGTCGTGAACGACGAGGCAGTGGTTGCGATATCGCGATGCGGTGGTTGTGTGGTACGGTACCAGAACGCACGTGTGTGGGTGTCATCGCAACCGCCACCGCGCAGGTGGAGGAGCTCATCACGGCCAAGATGGAGGAGCTGGCGGCCAGCGGCTTCTCCGCCTCGGCCATCGAGGCGGCCATCAACACCATTGAGTTCTCGCTGCGCGAGAACAACACCGGCTCCTTCCCCCGCGGCCTCAGCCTCATGCTGCGCGCCGTGGGCGCCTGGATCTACGACCAGGACCCCTTCACGCAGATGCAGGTGCGGGCGGCTGCCCCTTGCTGCAGCATGCCTGGATGCGGCCAGGATGCCGGCGACGCTGGCGGCTGGCGGCATGGCTCTGCCACACTCTGCTGTGCCAGCTGCCGGCGACGGTGGCGGTTTGCGTGACCGTGTGTGGGGGTGCCCCGTCTGCCTGTCCCCGCGCAGTGGGAGGACGCGCTGGCCTCGTTCAAGACCAAGCTGGCGAGCGGCAAGGACGTGTTCGGCCCGCTGCTGCGCCAGTACCTGCTGGACAACAAGCACCGCGTCACCGTGACGCTGCTGCCCGACCCCGCCAAGGTGCGAGGGCGAGGAGAGGAATAGGATGACAGATCGCAGACGGCACGGCAGCAGCTTGCATTGTCGCAGCTAGTACGGCAGGGCATCTGCGGCAGCAGCTAGCATGGTAGCGGCGAGCACGGCGGTATCGAGCTTTGCGACAGCGAGTACGGCAGCAAGGCATTGGCAGCAGCGATGTGATGCGCCGAGCTGCCTGCGGCCCTGCGCGAGCCAGCGAGGCTGCGCACACCGGTGTGTTTCGCGCACAACTCACCCGCTCGTCCACCTGCCGCCCCTTGCAGGCCGCCGTCACGGAGGCCAAGGAGAAGGCGCGGCTGGAGGCGGTGCGCAAGGGTCTGGACGAGAAGGCGCTGGAGAGCGTCGTTGAGAACACGGCGGCGCTCAAGGAGATGCAGGAGACGCCCGACCCGGCCGAGGCGCTGGGCTGCATCCCCGCGCTTCAGGTGGGGCTGGGCCTTGCAGGGTGTAGGCTCGGGGATTGCAGGTTTGGCCTGTACCCCACGATCGAGACGTGTGGTGTGAGGCCGCGCAGGGGCGTACACCTCCGTCAGGCACGCTGGCCTTGCCTTGAGGGCGTGCCTACTCTGACTCAGTTGTCTCCTGCACTCGCAGCTGTCGGACATCCCGCCCACCATCACCAAGGTGCCCACCGCCACCAAGGCGCTGGCCGACGGCGCCACCCTGCTGGGCCACGACCTCTTCACCAACGACGTGCTGTACCTCGAGGTAGGCTTAGCGCGTCACCTCGATGACGTCATTTTGACACCGCTCGCGTCAGCCTTGAGCGGCCGTGCCCTGATGCGCTGAGCTTTGTATGCTGCAGCAAGCAGCACTCGTGTACACCAGCGCGCTGGGGCACGGCCGCAGATGGCCCTACCGTGTGCCTCATCCAACGTGCCCCGCCTCAACCCCCACCTCCTGACCTCCCGCTACATTACCCACCTCTTGGGCCCAGCACTCGCCTCCCTACCCTCCCACGCCCTGTTGCCTTGAGCCAGCGCACTCAACATGCACTGCAACTGCAACCTCTCTGCCCTGCGCTCCCCCTACCGAGCCCCCCGCAGGCCGCCTTCGACCTGCGGCCGGTGCCCGCGCGGCTGCTGCCGCTGGTGCCGCTGTTCTGCCGCAGCCTCACGCAGATGGGCACTGCGAAGGAGAGCTTCATCGAGCTCACGGAGCGCATCGGCCGCAAGACGGGCGGCATCTCGGTGTACCCCTTCACCAGCGCCGTGCGCGGCAAGGAGCAGCCGGTGGCCTACATCATGGTGCGTTGGGTAGGGGGCCCACACAGCAGCAGGCAGCAGCCCGATAGCAAAAGGGTCGTTTACGTGCTTGCATGCTCGGTGGCGTACACCAAAGATCGATGACGCTGCTGGCAAGTGTTGTGTTCCGCGATAGCTCGACAGCATTAGAGACAGCTTGTTTGCGCGGGCGGACTTGAGTCGCCCTGCCGCACACACCCTTCGCAAGTGTGCCTCCCCCGGCCCCGGCCCCGCCGCGCCGCAACCCGGACTCACACCCTCCTCCGCGCACCCCGCCACCCCCCTCTCGCCCCCCCAGATTCGCGGCAAGGCCATGGGCGGCAAGGCGGCGGACATGCTGGAGCTCATGTCGGACATCCTGCTCACCGCCCGCCTGGACGACAGGCAGCGCTTCACGCAGATGGTGGCCGAGACCAAGGCCGGCATGGAGAGCGGTGCGCGCTGCGGTTGTGCTCATGAGCGTGCGCCTGCTCGCTGCATCTGGCACGACTAGTTTGCAAGCAAACTGGCAGCAGTTCCGCGCTCCCCGCGCCAACACTAAGTAACTGTGCATGATACAATACTTCCATCCTGACGCTCCATCTCCGGTTTACCCCGCTCCCACCCACCACCACGCGGCGCAGGCATCATCGCGGGCGGCCATGGGTACGCGGGCAAGCGCCTGGCCGCGCAGCGCTCGCTGGCTGGCTACATGAGCGAGGCCATGGGCGGCCTGAGCTACCTGGAGTACGTGCGCACGCTGGCCAAGAAGGTGGAGACGGACGACGGCTGGCAGGAGGTCAAGTCCGACCTGGAGGCCATCCGCAAGGCGCTGCTGCAGCGGTGAGCGCGCAGGGCAGGGGCAGGGCAGGGCGGAGGGCAGGGAGGAGGGCAGGGGGTCAGGCAGGGCAGGGCTCGCCGCGGCCAGCGCCTCGGCTGTTGCCGGACCCCTGAGACGTCGATGGCGCGGCTGTCATCCGCCCGACACGTTACGACACGGATCAGAGCACGTCTCACCCCACCCCAACACAACTGCCCTCCTGCTACGCTCTCCCACTCTGCAGCAACGGCGCGCTGGTCAACATGACGGCCGACGGCGCCACGCTGGCGGCCGCCGAGGGCCCCGTGTCGGCCTTCCTGTCGGCGCTGCCCGCCTCCTCGGCACCCACCGCCAGCTGCTGGACCAACGGCCTGCTGCTGCCGCGCGCCAGCGAGGCGCTCACGGTGCCCACCCAGGTGCGGCCCTGCAGGCCCCTGCAAGCCCCTGTAGCTCACGGCCATGCGGCACAGCCCGCCAAGGGTGACAGCAAAGAGCGACTGTTAGCGGCGGGGTGTTAGCGACGGGTGGCTGAGAGAGGCAGGAGCCCCGGGACATTGGCTGAACCGCAGCCTGCCTCCCCTCCCCTCCCCTCACCGCCTCGCTCCCTCCTCCCGCCCAGGTCAACTACGTGGCCAAGGGTGCCAACCTGTACGCCGACGCCGGCTACCAGCTGGCCGGCTCGGCCTACGTGGTGGAGAAGTACCTGGGCAACACCTGGCTGTGGGACCGCGTGCGCGTGGTGGGCGGCGCCTACGGCGGCTTCTGCTCCTTCGACTCGCACAGCGGCATGTTCACCTACATGAGCTACCGGTGAGACCGGGGAGCCGGGTGAAAGGTTTGCGAGTGTGCGTCGTACCTTGTACGACATTGTACGGCGTGCTGGTCGGATGGGGGTCTGGCAGAGCGGCATTGGTGGGGTCGTGCACGGCGCCGCTGCGTGCGCGTGTTGTTTGCGCGCCCTGTGACGTCCCCCAACCCCCGGGCCCTGCCCCCGTCTTCCTCAGCGACCCCAACCTGCTGGACACGCTCGAGGCGTACGACGGCTCGGTGGAGTACCTGCGCTCGCTGGAGCTGAGCAAGGACGAGCTCACGAAGGTGCGCGTGGTCGTAGAACAACCGGGACTGCAGCAAGTGACAGCAGGGGTTGACAGCTGCCTGAGCTGCTCAGTGGCTGCGCACGTGTCACGGTGTGCTGCCGTGCTCGAGGCACCTCCGCCGGGCAGAGCCCACCCCGGTCGTCCGTGCACGGGGCATGACACTAGCTGACGCGGGCTCCGCCCCATCCGGCCCCTCCTCCCGTCCCCCCTGCTCAGGCCATCATTGGCACCATGGGCGACATTGACGCCTACCAGCTGCCCGACTCCAAGGGCTACTCTGCGCTGGTGCGCCACCTGCTTGGCGTGGGCGATGACGAGCGCCAGCTGCGCCGCGACCAGATCCTGTCCACCTCCAACAAGGACTTCAAGTGAGCGCGCCTGGGCATAGTACCTAGTATCCGCAGTGTGTGGGGATGTGTTGTGATGAGCCGCCGCGAGGGGTCAGGGCGGCTCCTCCCCCTGCAAGTTCCTCGGCTGAGCGCAGCTGTCGCGAGCTACCTGGCATGCGGATCCTGTTCCTACCTGGCTAGCCTCAGGCGCCTGTCCCACAGTCCGGACCAACCCCTGCCCATCACCCTCACCCTCACCACAGGGCCTTCGCGGACGCCATCGACTGCGTGCGCGGCTCTGCCGGCCGCGTGGTGGCCGTGACGTCGCCCGACAAGGCCAAGGCCGTGCTGGACGAGAAGCCGGGCTTCTGGGACGTCAAGCGCGTGCTGTAGAGGCTAGGGGATCAGGTTCTGAGGGGCAGGTGGTGATGGAGGGACGGGGTTGGGGTTGGGCATACGGTAGGAGGGGAGGAAGGGACGGCGAGGAAGGGACGGGGATGAAGGGGAGCAGGAGCGGAGGGGCAGTGAGCCTGAGAGGAGGAGGCCGGTATCGGCGGTCGGTGCAATGTGGCCGTGCGGCCGTGTGTAAGAGCGACGCATGTTGTATGTATTGCCAGCGGCTGGCGCCCGCGTTGCGGGCGGGCCGGTGCGCGTGTGTTGATGGTGTGGGCAAGGTGCGTGCCCGTGTATGGCCGGTATCGTGTATGTTGGTGCACGTGAGGCTGCTGTAAGAGCAGGTCCTGGTTTGCCCCTGCACCCTGCACATGATTTGGGACCGGGGTCCTAGCGCCAGTGCACGGCAGGGCACGGCAGACGTCGGGTTGGAGCGTGCCCGTGCGCCGCGCGCTGCGCCCGCTCGCCACCGCCGACAGCTGAGCCAACTGCTAATACACACTTACAGTCACCTCCAATCTATCCCATGGACGCCTGCGACGACACATCTGTACCTGAAATGTCGCCTCCAAGCGACGCGGCGGTCGTCGAGGAAGAACAAGACGACTTTGATGCAGCGTTTGATGCAGCCTGGGACGAGGCCGAGGCTGCAGAACAGGTGGGTGCGCAACATCGCTACTTCTGGTCAACCCGCAACAAAGCGTACATGCGTTGCTTGCAGGATGAAGAAGACTCTGAGCAGGATGTGGGTGCACAACAGGACGTGCCTGCAGAGTCGGCTCAATTCCCGGTTCCCAAGCGGCTCGCTCTTGGGGAAAGCAAGCCCACTGAGATACTACTCGAGTAAGGGCCGGGGATATGCAAGGGGGCTACCGGGAAGGGCACGTCGCGCAGGGCTAAAACAGCCCACACGTTGCCCGCCCCTTCTGCCCCGGAGGTCCCACGCCCTGCCGCGACGCCCTGCCCCTGCCACCCAGGCCCTGACCCGATCTGCGTTCCTTCGTCCCTCGCTAGCACTGCGCGGAGCTGCCTACCCACGCCCCTGCCCACGCCCTGACCCCTCAACCCTCGTGCGCCCATGCCCCCTCCTCTGCAGCCTGCCCAGCGAGATGCTCATCCGCGTTTTCTCGCTCGTGCCCGCGAGCAGCCTCATGAGCGCGGGCTGCACCTGCTCCATTCTCGCGGGCCTTACGTCGGAGGACGTGCTCTGGCGCCGCCTGTTCGCCCTGAGGTGGGGTGGGGCGCCACACGCCGACCTCCTCCAAACTGACGCTGACATTCCACCCGCAACCGCACTCCCACCAGCCACCGCACTCAACGCCTGCCTGCCACTACCTGCACCGACCGCAGGTGGGGCAAGCGCCAGCCCCCCAGCCGCAGTGCGCAGCAGCCCTGGAAGGTAAGCGCCGTGGCCTTCCAGTCGGGCCTTGCCCTCCCTCCCTGTGCCCTCGGCTCGTCGCAGAATGCATGCAAGCACGTATGCTGCCTCTGCCCGGGGCCCCACCCGCCACCTGCCCGGGGCCCCGCCTGCCCACAGCGCTCCTACTTGGACGCTGACGCCGAGGAGTGGGAGGCCACTCGCGGCCGCGGCGGCGACGAGTGCGACGACCCCTCGGGCGTGGGCGCCATGTTCCTGCACATGCTGCGGTGGGGTCCAGGGGCCGGGCGGGCTTCACCGCCCGCAGTGGTGGGGTAGGGCAGCGCGCAGCCGCCTCCTGCGCTGACACATGCAGCGGCCTGCCTTTGGACTTCCTCGCCTCGCGTTCGCCCAAACCCTCTCTGCCTGCTTCGCAGGGCCAAGCGCGACACGGCCCCCGACCGCCGCATGCTGGACTGCGCCCTGGCGGCCGACCCGGGGGACATCGCCGCCAAGGTGCGCCCGCGCCAGAGGCACCGGGGGCTCTGCCGGCGGTGGCTGCTCGGTCCCAGCGCGCGCTGTCGCGGCGCCCATTGTGCGTCGGATAAACACCTGCCATCGCGCCGGCCACCTTACAAATCCGCAGGTTGCCGCCTGGCGCCGCTCGCGCGGCTTCCTCAACTCCGGCCAGGGCCATCCGGGGCCCGTCGCCGCTGCCTCTGGCGCCAGCAGCAATGGCGGCGGCGGCTCCTCGTCGACCTTGCTTCCCGCCGGCCCCTCGGGCTCCTCCCTGCACTCGCTCCCCTCCGCCGGCCCGTCCGGCGGCTCCCTCACCTCCGGCCGGGGGCCCTCCGCGTGCCGAGGCCCCGGCCACGCCGGCGCCTCGGGCGCGGTGGCAGGCGGCTGCAGCAGCGCAGCCCGGCTGTATGGGCCACAGCCGCTGCGGCCGGACTTCACGGTGCCGTCGCGGCCGGGCGCGGCGGCGCTCACCTTCACGCGGATCAACCCCGGCGAGGCGCCGCCCGTGTATGCATGCGACCAGAGCGGGTGCGGCTGGGCTGGGGTGGGGCTGGGGTGGCTGTGCCGCGCCCCGTTGCTGTGGCGGACCTTGGCACTGCGCGGTGGGTCGTCGCGACGTCGCAACGTTCCGTCAAGGCCTGTGCAAACGCGGCCCGTTCTTGTTGCGCAACGCACTCATCCGCCGTGTTCCTTGCTCCACCCGCCGCTCCCTGTGCCCCCATCCTGACCCAGCTGGGTGCACGTGTGCGGCGACGCGTGCACCGAGGGCCTGGTGGACTCGAGGAGCAAGCTGTTGGTGGGGGCCTTTGGGGTCCCGTGTGGGAGCGTGGGGCCCGGGATGTGGGGGCATGGCAGCTATGGACGGTGATTGGGTGGGCGGCCGCCGGCACCCCCACCCGCAGCCCTGCGGCAACGTTGGCAGCAGAGGCGTGCCGCTGCGCGCTCGCCAGCGCTAAGTATGAAAGGACGTCGCGCATCACCGAGTCCTTGCCGCGGTCGCCCTCGCCCCTGGCCGCAGGTGTGCCCAGTGTCGGGCCAGACCAGCGATGTGCTGGTGCACGAGTGCGAGGAGGACGAGGACGACGGCGAGGGGGCGCGCGGCGCGGGCGGCGAGGAGGGCGGCCTCGGCATGTTTGGAGGTGAGGGCGGTGGGCCCGCGGCCGCTGCCCTGCCGCGTCCCTGCCCTGCCCCTTGTGGCCCCGTGTGCTCATGCGCGCCGCTGCCTGTGCGCCTGCGCTCCCCACTTGGCCAGGCGGCTTTGGCGCGTTCTTCACTGCTGGCTACGAGTGCCGCGACGAGAAGGCGCTGAACAAGCTGCTGGGGTACAAGGCGCTGTGAGGGGAGGGGAGGAGCAGGGAGGGGTACGCCGCGCGTGGCCGAGGCGCGCGGGAGGAGGGCGCGGCCCAGGTCCTGCGCATTGCGGGCGATGAGGTGGCCTGTGAAAGGCCGTGGCGCTGCGCCCTGAGCGGAGGCAGTGGCTAGAAGGTGTATATAGGTTCACAGAGCCGGGCTGGGGCCAGGGGCCGCCCGCCGGCTGCCAGCGCGGTGGTGGGTGTGGGAGCATGGCTAGCAGCTGGCGCGCGGCGGCGGGAGCGAGCGCGCGTGGGGACTGGTCTTTGCGTTGGGCGTGGCCTGGCGTGGGGGGGCCGGCGGTGCAGGTCGAGCTGCCTCTGTCCAATGACGCTGGTTGCTGCGTGGCGATTGCTGAGACTGATGTGCGTGTGTGCGGGGGCGCTGCGAGATGGGCCCCGTCGTTGCTCGGTTGCTGCGATGCGGCAGGCACTGACATGGGCTCGGAAGACTGGTTGGCTCGTGAACGGCCGCTTGAGGCGCGCACTCGCGTGCACGCAAGGGCACGCATGGTACCCTGGGTTGTCGCTGTTGGGGCTGTTGTACGACACACTGCATTACACACGCGTTCAAGCACGATTGAAACGAGGCAACATCGAGACACCTCTGCAATGCCCAAGCATGCGTCGGGCCCACCCTCGGCCCCCGCTCCTCCCCGTGCCTCGTCTCAGACCCGCGTGTCTCAGCGGCGGCTGCCGACCGCAGCCTGCGGCAGCCGATGTGCGCAGACGCCTTCACGCGGCCCGCTCGTACGGATACCTGTAGGGCAGCCGCAACAACTCGAACACGTCCCGCTCTGACGCCACGTCCCGCAGCCCCCCGCCCCTGCCCTCCTCCTCCCCCTCCTCCCCCTCCTCCCCCTGCCCGTCCCCCTCCCCCAGCACCCGCACCACCACGTTCCCCAGCACCTCCCGCGTCTGCCGCCCGCCGGGGCACTTGGCGGTCCCCGCCAGCAGGGCCTCCTGCCCCGCCGCCTCGGCCTGCTCCTGCGCCCCGCGCTGCCGCCAGCGCGGCGGCTCGAACTCGGCACCGCTGCGGTCGGTGGGCAGCGCCTCGGTGGGCACCACCGCCGCGGCTCCTGAGCGCGTGAGCCGCATCGTCACGTGGGCGGTGGTGTGCAACCTGCCGTGGGGCGGGGCGGAGGAAGGGCGGATGCGGGGCGGCGCGACGGCAGAGGGTGTGGGGGCTCTGGACTTCCGGAGCTAGACTGGATGGCGCTTATCCACATGACAGCAGGGCTCGGGCCTGTGCTCGTGGTCGCTTTGGCGCCCGAGTTCCGCTGCGCTCGACCCACACTCTGCCCCTCGCGACTTCCTTGGTATGTATTGGGCGCTGAAGGGCGCCCACTCACGCCCAGCAGCCGGCCGGGCGGGGGCGGAAGGGTGTAGGGCACGGCAGCAGGTATAGGTTCTTGACTCCGTCTTTTTTTGTGACATTGAGGGTTCGTGGGCCTGCCGCCAGCCGCACTGTGTTGATCGCGCGTGCCCGCGGCCCCGCCTCCTGGCGCGGCTGCTGCCAGCCCCCGGCCCCGCCCCGCCGCACCCGCTGTTGAGCGCGTGCTGCCGCATCCAGCGCAGGAACTGGCGGCTGCCGGTCCAGCCCACCACCGCGTACGGCCTGCGGGTGCGCGCCGGTCCGTTTTGGTCCGTGGGTCGGTTGGCGGTGGCACGCGGGCATGGGCCGCTGCATGGGGCCGGCGGACCCCGCCCACCGCAGCGGATGGGCCGGTCATGTGCTACGGCGCTGACAGGCACCGCAAACACATGTCGTACCAGGAGGGGCCGTACGGCACCAGGATGAGGTCCAGCCGGCGCCGCCGGCCGCCGCCCGTGACCCAGGTGCACCACAGGTGGTCGTACTTGTCCATGTGCTCCTCGCCGCCTGTACGGCAGAGCCGGGCATGCGGCAGGGTACGCCAACAGCGCCCGTTCGGCCAGCGCCAATCTCTCCCTGTCTCACGCAGCGCGGCTGCAGCAAGTGTGCCCCCCTGCTGCCCCCTGCTTCCAAAGAAAGCGAAAGTACGCGAAGGCAGCACGGTGTCCGCCTCACCCGCCCAGGTGCCGGCCACCAACTGCCGCCGCATGTCCTCCAGCGCCCCCTCCTGGTGGCCCACCTGCAGACCAGCAACGTGCACGCAGGCATTAACAGTTTAGTATGAGTACGTAAGAATATAACAACTACATATGTAATATATATCACAACTACGTATGCCCTCGTGGCCTACCCGCAGCAGCTGTCCAGACACACCGCCAGCGTGGCCAGAGCCCCCACCCGGCGAACGCAGCGCCTCCCTCCTCGAGCATGCGTCCACCCACCCGCCATCCCGCCCAGCCCACCTGCAGCCTGCAGAAGCCGCGCTCCAGCGGCAGTACCCGGCCCACCGACACCAGCACCTCATACAGGCGGACAACCACCGCCTCTGCCCTCGCCCCGGGCGCCGCCGCCGCCTCCGCCGCCGCCGCGGCTGCTGCTGCGCCCGGTCCCCGACGTCGCCGGCCGTGTGTGCCCTCCGCCATAGGAGCGCAGGCCGCCGCCGCCGCCGCCGCCACCAGCGGCGGCGATCGCCGCTTCGAGCCGCTCAGCTGGTCATCCTCGTCCTCGCCAGCGCCGTCGCCGGCCCCCCGCCCAAGCCCCTCGCCGGCCTCGTCGCCGCCGTCCTCGCTATCCGTGGTTACGTACCCACCGCCGCCGCCACCGCTACCATCACCTTCGCCGCCGCTGCCGCCGCCGCCGCGCTGCTCCCAAGCGGGGTACAGGCCGGTCGGCTGTGGCGGCGTCACGTGCTGCCCCAGCCAGAGGGGGTGGGTGGCCAGGAAGTCGGCGTCGCCGGAGGCCGTGTTGCGCCGCCCGCTGCCGACCTGCGAGGGACCGTCCGGGGCGGCACGGCAGGGGTGGGGGTGTTGGAGACACGCCTCTCGCAGCGCATAATCCGAAAGGAAATGGCACCTATACGTCCTGCAACACCTTATGCTAGACCACTGCTACACGGGGTGAGGGTAGCGGCCGGGCAAGGGGCAGTCGCAGGCGATGCGGCAGCCGACGGCGACGTCGGGCTCCGGCGGTGGCGAGGGGTCCGTCGTCGGGGTTGGGGGCACCGACAGGGCGTGTCAGGCGCAGGGGCAGCGAGGGGCAGCGCACCTGCAGCAGCAGCCAGCCCTGCATCCCCGACACGGAGGCCAGCGCGTTGAGCAGCACCTGCAGCCAAGCAAGGGTCAGCGCGCGCCGGCTGCTCGCTCAGCCGGGCTCGCTCCGTACGTGTTGTGCCGGCCGATAGCACAGAGGGCGGCACGAAAACCCCCCAGCACACCGCGTGCTGAACCGCTTGTGGGGTGGTACTCTATTTCGGCCCTACAAGTTGAACACACACACAGAACTCACCCGCCGCATCTCCTCCAGCTCCGCGACGGACGGCGCCTCCTCCAGCAGCTGCCGCCGGTACGCCAGCGACGACCACACCTCGCCCCGCCACCAGCCGCCCGGGCCGCCGCCGCCGCGCGCGCTGCTGCGCCCGCCGCTGCCGCCCCTCCCTCCTCCTTCTCCTCCCCCTCCGCCTGCACCTCCACCTCCACCTCCTCTGCCGCTGCCGCCGCGGGCCCGCTTTCGTCGGCTGTCACCCAACGGCGGCCGGTGGCGCTTGGCTCCCAGCTCACTGCCGCTGCCGCCGCCCTCCTCATCCGTGCCGCCGCTGTCATCGCTTCCGCCCACCTGCGGCTCGTCCGCGAAGCGCACCCGCCGACCGCTGCGCCCTCGCCCTCGCTCCGCCCGTCTGTCGCCCGCAGCCGCCTCCTCCTCGCCTCCATCCTCGCCCTCCTCCTCAGGCAGGTCCAGCTCCAGCCCCGCCACCGTCCGCTGCTGCCGGCCGTGCGCCAGCAGCTGCTGGTAGCTCCGGAACCCAGCCTCCCAAAGCTGCCTAGCCAGCACGGGGCCGCAGCCGGGCAGCCGGCAGAACAGCCGCCGCGTACTACGGAGGGGAGCGGGAGCGGACATGGGGTACATATTGGGAGCAGGGGCAGATGCGGGCCGGAGGCACTGGGGTTGAGGGCGTCTTGTACAAGAAGCCGGAAGGAAGTAACAGTCCCCAAGACAGACATTGGTGACAGCCCGGGCTGCCGCACCTGGCTCCCTCGCTGCCGGGCCGCAGCCGGCCGCGCGAGTCGTGGGCCGGCAGGTCGGCCCGAAAGGCGTCCAGCGGCGCGCAGCGCAGCGGCAGACGGCGAGGTGGCGATGAGCCGCCGCCGCCGGGCCGCTCGCCGCCGGGGCCCTGGCGCTCCTGGCCCTGGCGCTGCTGCAGCTGCAGCAGCTGCTGCTGGCTGAGCAGCAGCTGGTGGATGAGGGAGGCGGTGAAGGGGCCCACGAAGGGCAGCAGCTGCTGCAGGTCGCGGGCCTCAAGGTCTGACGTGGGGTGCGGTGGCCGGGGGCCGGGGGCCGGGGGCCGGGAGCATGTCGCGGGGGCTTGGGGTTGGGGACGGCCAGCAGCGGCACAGCGCACGGAGCGGGCCTGACCGAGGGGCCGCCTGGCTAGCTAGGGTGCCAAGCTGCGGTGACGAGGCTGGGCCGCGCTAGGAGGCCTGTGGGGCAGCACGCGCCGGTACGACAACGCTGGGGCAAATGCGCAGGCCGCACCTGGCGTCAGTCGGAACGAGCAGCCGCGTACGGCAGCCGCCACCTGCGCGTACGACAGCGCCTGGTGGTTGATGCCGCCGCTGGGGGACGCCGGGAAATCCGCGGCCGCCGCCGGAGTCCGTGCGGGGGCGGCGCCGCCGCCAGCGCCGCCGCTGTCGCTGCTGCTGGCGTCGCCGCCGGGCAAGACGAGGTGGCGGAGGGTGCCCTCGGCGTAGAGGCGGTCGGCTCCAGCGCTACCGCGCGGCGGAACGTGGCGGTTGGTGTTGTCTGCGGGTGGGGTCGGGCCGGAGCCGTTCGCCGCGGAACAACCTAGCTCAGCGCTGCAGCGCCCTGCCGAGCCATGGGATAAATCAAACCGTAGCCGCAGCAGCCCCGCCGCTGTGGCCCGTCCACCCATGTGCAGCCACAGCCTCCGCTTTTCTGTGCCCTACTGTGCCGTACTGTGTTGTACGCACCAAGCGGCCCCGCTAGCGCCTCCTCGTACGACAGCAGCTCCCGCAGCGCCGCGTCCAGGGCGCCGTTGCCCAGCGCCGCACACCGCTCCTTGTCGTACCTGGATACACGGCGTACGACAACGTGTGTACGACATGCAGCGCCTGGTGGCTACTGAGCTGCTGTCCGCGGTCCTCCCCTGGCCACAGAGACGCAGACACGCGCGGCCCCCGAATGCGCATTGCACAGCGCGGCGCACAGTCAACGGCCCCGCCCCGCTCCGCCCCTTGCCCAGAGTGTAGGGTTGCGCAAACTTTTTGCTGTTAACCTTACATACAATCCGTATACCAGCGCCGCCCTGCCTCACGTGCCGTGCAGCACCAGCTCTTGCACTCGGGTGGCGGAGTCCAGGCGCGGGTGCCAGCGGCCCAGCCAGCGGGCGTACCTGTGTGGGGTGCAAGCGAGTTGGGCGGATGGGGCGAGGCGGAAAGCCGGGGGTTGGTGGGAAGACGTGGCGAGGTGTGGAGACAGGCGGTGGTGGACTTGACGGCCGCACACGCGCGCACCGCCTTGCGCATCCACGCCTGCTAGCGCCAGCCCAGCCCGCCACCCACTTGGCCAGCGGGGCGTCGCGAGCGGGCGCCGGCCCCGGCAGCGGGTGAACGTGCGTCGCCGTCGGCCCCGGCCCCGGCAGGGTCGCCGCCGCGGCCGCCCGGCCTTGCCCCGCCGCCTTGGGCGACGTCAGCGGCTGCACCGCCGCCGCTGGCATGGGCTGCACCGCCGCCGGCGTGGTTGGTGCGGGCGGCGCCTCTCGGCTAAGGGCGCCCGATTCCACACCTCCGCCTGCTGCCTCCTTCGCGCTCGCGAGCGGCTGCGGGGCCGGGCTGCCGGCGCTGCGCCCCGGTGCGGCCGCAGCAGCAGCCTGGCCGCCAGGATGTGGCGCCGCCGCCGCTGCCGCCGCCGCAGCAGCCGGCCCCTCGGCACCCGCTGCTGCCCCTAACGGCGGCGCGGCTGCATGCGCCTGCCTCCGCTCTGCCGTGCCGGTGGCCCCATTACCAGCGCCTGCGTGCTGCGGCGCGCGCGGCGCCCCCTGCGCTTGGTCACGTTGCAGGCGGCGCTGCCAGGCCGCCACCGCGGCAGTCAGCACCTCGGGCACCGCGTGCGGCTGTGCGGGCATGCGCCTGCGGCACCGGGGCCCCAGGGTGCGGTGGGCGTGGGCTCCGGGGTGCGGTGGGCGTGGGCTCCGGGGTGCGGTGGGCGTGGGCGCCACGCGCCAGAGGCAGCCAGGCCAGCGCATGGCACGGTGGCAGGTGTGCGGGTTGGGGGCCGCAGCGCGGGTGCGGTGGACGTGGGCGCGCGTGGGGCGAGTGTGGCCATGGGCCCGGAACCCACCTGCGGTTCGCCAGCACCTGCCGCAGCCAGGCCACGTCCACCGCCCGCATACGCGCCTCCAGCTGCTGGCGGCTGAGGTCAAGACCCGGGTGGGCGGCCTGCACGGCCTGCGCGGGCGGCGGGGGAGGGTGAGGGGGCAGGGAGCTGGTGAAGGAGCTGCGGCCCCCGCCGCTCGTGGGCCGCGCGGGGTCGGAGAGCAGCAAGCGCACGGAAACGGCGAAAGCGAGCTCGGCGTCTGAGCGAGTATCGCGCAGGGGCGCGGCGGGGATAGCAGGCGCAAGGCACCGGCGACGCGGCGGCTTGCGTTCCCGCCACCTTACGGCCGCCCTGCGCTGCCTCCTCCCCGCTCGGCCCACCAGCAGCGCCGGCTGCAGCTCCGTGGCCAGCTCCGCCATCGCCCCCGGCCGCTGCCGCAGCTCGGCCGCACCCACTACCACATGCGTCACCTGCGGCACGGGTGTTTCAGCACAGTACAAGGGCCGGCCGCCAGGGGGCACTCGAAGGGGCCCGCCGCCCCACACACACACGCCTCTACTTCTTCACTCCTCTACTCGCCCCTTGGCCCTGTCCCGAAGGGCCGCGGGACGTGCGGTGTAAGGGGAACCTGCACGGCTGCAGAGCCCGTGGCCCTTGCTTGCCCACGACCTGCTGCGGCTTGCCGTCGCGCCGCAGCTGCTGCACCGCCGCCGCAGCGCCCAGCGCGCCGAGCTGTGACAGCAGCGACCGCGCCTCGTGGGGCGGCAGGCCGCGCGTCGCGGAAGCGTGGAGGAGCACCTTGAGGCCTCGCAGCGGTGCCTCCGCGGCTGAGGGCTGTTCGCCGCTGGCATGCTGCTGCTGGCGCTGCTGCTGCGGGTTGGGATGGTGCTGGTGGGTTGTCGCCGATAGCTGCAGCAGAGCGGGTGACTGCGACGCAAGCGGCTGCGCGGCTCGTTGCTTCGCACCCGCGGGCACTTGCGTGTCTAGCATGGCATGGCTGGCCTTGTGCAACACTGCTAAGGCGAAGACGAGGTAGTGTGAAGAGTGTAATAAGGCTGCCTGTTTAGAGGGCGAACTAGTGATGCGACCCATGGGTCGAAGCAGGGCAAGGGGAAGTATGCAGCCTTGCTGTGTTACATAAATTCGTGCTGATGGGCTGGGAGGTAGAGGCGAAGGGGGAGTGGCGGGGAGGAAGGGAAGGACGTTGCGCGGAGAGGTTCGGTGGCCGCGAGGTGGTGGGCGAAGGCGAGGAGGAGGCAAGCAAAGGGGAAGGGCGTCGGGTGATGGGCGATGGACATGGGAGGAGGTGGGTGGCGGAGCGGAGCGGCGAACGGCCAGGGTGATGGAATCCGAGGAGGCGGGCCGAGTAGGGGTACGGAGCGAGGTGGTGTGGGGCGGCCGGCCTTTCCCTTGCGGGGGTGCCGAGGCCGTGGCAGGTACGGAGGCCGGATGACGGACGTGTAGACGAGTGGGGGTAGGCGGGCGACCAGGCGCACAGGATGGCGGAGGGGCCAGTGCCCCCCCGGGGCAGCGGCCACCTGGCGTCGCGTGCTGGGTTGCGCGCTCCAGCGCCCAAGCGCTCATCCAAGCGCCGCCGCCGGCCCGGCTGGCTGGCGCATGGACCATACATGGCGCCCCTGGCCGTGGGGCCCTGGCCCCATCTGCGCGGCTCTCTCCGGCTTTCTCCGCGGCGCACCCATGGCCAAGTCCTGGGACGTGTGCTCCGGCGCCGCCCTCGACCGCAGGCCTATCTGGCTGGCGGGCCCCGCAGACCGCCACGTGCTCCGCCGCCAGCCAGCTGCCAGCAAGCCGCCAGCAAGCCCCAGCTCCGCGGCCCCTTGATCCACACTCGACGTGGCGCTTAACGCTGCCGACTGCAACGGTGTGCAAGATGAGCCTCGCTCGCTCACACGGCCACGGCGTGCACCATGATGGGCGGCCCCGGGGCGTACATGGGCACCCCCGGGCCCAGCATGGGCGGCGGCATGCCGGGCGGCATGGGCGGCGTGGCCAGCGGGTTGACGATGACCTTGCGCGGCGCGGCGTCGAAGCCGACGCTGCGGATGATGTGGTTCAGCACGCCCAGCTGCGAGGGGCGAGGGGATGGAATGGGATGGGGAAGGAAGGGGGCGGGAGGGCCGGGAGACGAGGTGGCGGCGCGTGGCTTGCGCAGGTCGGCGAGGAGGCGGTGCGGTGTACTGGCTGGTGGCGCGCCACACCCGACCGCCGGGCGTATGTACCACTTTGGGGCGCGGTGCTGTGCTGTGCTGTGTAGTGCGGCATGCTATGCGCCGTGCTGTGTGCTGGGCTCAGAAGGATCCATTGGAATGGCTTGCGTCAGCGCCGAAGCTCGCAATCCCGTACGCCCCCGGTTAGGGGCATTTCATCAGCGCCCGCCTGTGCTCGAGTGATAGGTAGAACGGGAGTCCACACGCTCATGTGTGCGTGGCGGTCCGTTGGGACGGGGAGTGAGGGAGTGAGGAACAGCAGCGCGCGAGGCGGATGACAGCGGGCGGGCCACGGGGCACAGGGGTTGGGTGAGCGCCACTGCTGGAGGCGGTGGCGGGGTGTGCTCTCACCGGCCAGAGGCGGTTGAAGAGGGCCGCGAACACGTGGAAGAAGATGGGCAGGATGATGCGGAACACCAGGTTGAGCGGGTGGTCGTGGTCGCCCTCCTTGTTCTCGCAGATAGGCACCTGGCGGGCGACGTAAGGGGGGGAAGCGGGGGAGGGAGGGGGTCGGGTCGTGGGATTGGGTGGCTGGGGGCCTGGGCGAGAACAGCAGGCGGGCGGCGCGTAGGCTACAACATTGGGCATTGCGGCCTTCTTTACCCCCGGACCCAGCAACCTCGGCGCGCTTTTGCCTCCCCGCAGGGTCCAGCGGCTTCCCAGCGAGGGCCAGGGGATGGGCTCGTCAAGGTTCAGTCCACACCCCGGGCGCGCCCTAGCCCTAGCCGCGGGCTGGATGCCGGGGGCGCTAGGCGGACCAGCCAGCCCTCGGAGCTTGTATTGATCCAACTAAAACGTCGACATTGACTTCTGATGGACTTACTAAAGACCATCGACTCGCAATCGGTGTGCTGGGCCCAGCCCCACACCGGTGCTGCTGGCCACCCCCGCAGCCGCCCATATGCTGCCAGGGCAGACCCTTGCCCACAGGGTGCACCTTAAGGTGACACAAGGTCACACAAGGTCACAGGCGCGGGGTGGCCCCGTGGGCCCCCCATAAGGCAGCCCAGCACCAGTCTTCGCGGCCCCGCTTCCACGAGGGTGGGACCGGTGCTTTGCAGCACCAGACCTCGCTGCCCGTGCGGCCCTGGGGGTTCAGCGCTGTACGGGTAGCGTGAACCCCGTGGCTGCCCCCCCGGCGCCTGCTCGGACTCATATCTTAACAAGACGATGTTAAATAGTCGACTGTACTCTAACGATAGGCGCTTTCTCCCCCATAGAAGCTATCGATAAACATGCAACGATGCAGGAGCACCTCCGCGCTCACCAGGTAGACGAGGGTGTTGGCCACGTATGCCAGAGTCCACACGGAGGTGGTCAGGTAGGCGGCGCGGTACACCTGGGCCGCGGGAGGGGAGGCGAGGGGAGGGGCGGAGGGAGGGGGCAGGCGTCACGGCAGGAACCCCAGCGCCACGCAGCCGGTCGGTTGGGCGAGGCCACCCATCCCTATGACACCGGAGTGTTGCGCCTCCGCATGCCCCTGTTTGGGCAATAGATGGCTGTTGGCTGAGCTGCCGCATGCCTGGGTTGGTGTGCTGTGGTGCGGTGCGGTGCGGTGTGGTGTGGTGCGGTGTGGTGTGGTGCGGTGTGGTGTGTTGTGGTGCGGTGTGGTGTGGTGTGCTGTGGTGCGGTGTGCTGTGGTGCGGTGTGGTGTGGTGTGATTCCGGCTGCGTGTTGCACTTCGGCGTGCGTCGTGGCCGTGAGCACGCATATTGCATTCAGTAAGCTCGGCGTGAGCCATGTACGACAGACACCGTGAGCCCTGCTGTCGTACGACACCGTGACGTCTCCTACCGCAGCCGTACCTTGTCGTGTGTGGCCATGTTCGGCGGCACAAATTCGCGAACATACTGCAGGCTAAACGGCGCGGCGGCCAGCACCGACACGATGCCAAACGCCGCGTACACGGCGTTGGCGATGAAGTTGTGGTACCTGCGGGTGAAGGGGCCGAGGCGCGGGAGGGGAGGGGAATGGGTGAGGCGGGGTTGGCATACGGGTTGCGGGGCGTGGGCTGGCGCACCAAGCGGCAAGTAGATGAGCTGCCCACGGTGCTGTCCTACTTGATGATGTCGAGCGCCTCCGCGTACGAAACACCCAGCAGTACGGCGTTAACCGTCAGCATGACCAGCTCCAGCATGTACGGCCAAGTCTGCCGTGAGGGGCACAAGGGGACAACAGGTGTTCAGGTACGCGTGCTTGGCCGACAGCGCGCGGGAGGGCGCCGGCGGGCAACAGCACCATAAGCATCAACGCGCACGCGCTCACCCGATAGCCCCCGGCCGCGAACATGAGCACACCAAGCAGGAGGATGCCTCCGGCGAAGGCGGTGCCGAGGATGAGCGCCAACTCGAGGTGAGTATCATGGAGGGCGGTTGCCAGCGTGTATGGTATGATGGGCAGCAGGCACGCGTTCACCCCCACGACGTAGGGGCTGCATAGCATCGATTGCTGCTGCTGTGGATAGTGCGGCTGTGGATAGTTGTACATGGTTCTTGAAGGGCGAGAATGTGTCGGATGCTACCAAGCAAACTCGCTTCTCGCGAGATGCGCACAAGTGGGTATGATTGTTTAGATGACGCGTAATCCACTGGAAAGCTCAATGTCGGCTGCTATGTCCGTCGCCAAGATGTTGGAATGGCGTCGGTTGCAGTCAGTCTGCCTCCGCGACGTCCTGGCCGTGGTGGGGAGCGGCCGGCGTGCAGAGCGCTGAGTTCTGAGCAGCGTTGTGCGGGACTATGCGCGTCCGCGCAGGTGGCGACCCAACAAATTCCAATCCAGGATCCAGGGCCCGCCAGAGCCTGCAGGGGACGCACGCTCTCCCCGGTCGCCCGTTTCCTATCCACAGACGCAGCCTCCTGGCTCCAGGCTCTCTTCAAGACGCACACACAAAACTTCAACGGCACCCTCTTAAGGACCGCGTCCCGGGCCCACAGCTAGGCCCACAGCTAGGAGGAGCCATGCCGCCCCGCAACCAACCCCACCGTCAGTCGCTCCTCGGGCCCCAGCAGACCACGGCAGACCCGGCCACTCCTCACGCCGACGCTCCCGCACACTCCTGCAGCCAGCACGCTACGCCACATCGAAGGCATCCGTCGCCTTGAGCTCCGCCGGCCGGAACACAGCCATCGCCTGCAGCGCCACATCCCGCGCCGCCAGCGCCTCCGCCTCCGCTGGCCCGCCATGCCCCGCCGCCGCCGCCGCCTCGGCCGCCTCCCACTCGCGCGCCACGCTAGCCGCGGCCCCCCGCGCCGCCTCCAGCATCGCGACGCCCGCGGCCGCTGCGCCCGACTCGCCGATGACGGCCTGTGTGAGTGCCGAGACGTCCATCCTGGCGGAGGGAGGGCAGCGCAGGGCAAGCCCCAGACAGGAGCCGTGTCAGGAGCGCACGGCGTGCATCGCGGCTGCCTGTCTGGCTACATCGCAGCTGGCGCGCCAAGCAGGGCAGGGCAGGGCAGTATGAGAGCCGCGTCGTATGGTACCATAGCACAGCCAGCAGAATACAGGTAGGTCCTGTTCCTCTATCTAGGCCCCCGGCGTGCCGGGGCGGCGTGCGGGGCGACCGTCGTGCATCCCCCGTCGTGCTGGCTGCCCCACGGCGCTGCCCCAACACAAGCAGGATGCAGGGCTGCGCTGCCGGCGCTGCTCACTTTCCGTGCTGCTTGGTGCCCGAGCCGAACAGGTGGCCCATGCCGCGCTGCTGCAGGTCCCATTCGGCCACCACGAAGCCTGCGCCGCGGAGGGCAGGGAGGCAAGGCAGGCAAGGGCAGGGGAGGGAGGGGGAACAGGGGCAGCGTGTCGAGGGGTTTGTGGAGGAGGGCAAGCAGGCGCGTTCACAAGCCACTAGCCAACGCGCACAGGGGCAACACACGCGTCCGCCCCAAGCAGCCGCGCCGCCTCGCACCGTCCGTGGTGCGCTCCATGACCGCCAGCCGCCGCCGCGTGGGCTCGTCGCCCACCGGCACACACAGGTAGCACCTGCGGCAGCAGGCGGAGGGCAGCAGGAGCGGCTCGGGGAGCGCACCCAGGGTGTGCACCAAGCTTTGCAGCAGGGCAGGCGCCAGGGTCCGTGTGCCGCTGCTCGCGGCCCCACACCCCAGCACGCCGGGTCGCAAGCGCCACCCGCGCCAGCGGGCCCCCCCGCCCCGCCCGCCTACCTGCCCTGCCTGCCGCCCCGCCCCACGCGGCCTCGCAGCTGGTGCAGCTGAGCCAGGCCGAAGCGCTCCGCATGCTCCACCACCACCACACTGGCCTCGGGCACGTCCACTCCCACCTGGGGAGGGGAGGGAGGGGTCATTGGGAGGTGGCCGGCCACGGCGCACCAGGCAGGGGCGGCATCCGCACGTGCCCCTGTATGCAGGCCGCCACGGCAGGTCTGCTCTGTGCCCATGCGGCCGCCCTGCGCAGCATCCTCCCCCGAGGGCCGCCCGCGCGTAAAATGTCGACCACGGTGGTGCACACAGGCAGCGCGGGATGTGGTGAAGCGTTGGGGCCTTTGTGTGCTGTAGTAGTATGATTTGTGTGAATTGATGTTAGGATGGCACATGCCGATCAGATATCCCCGAGGGCCCCGCGCACCTCAACCACGGTGGTGCACACAAGCAGCTGCACCTCGCCCGTCCGGAAGGCCTGCGGAGGCGGTCGGCGGGGCAATGACACGGACACTTTCACTTGCTGGGGGACAGCCACACCCAGCCTTGGTCCACGCATGAGCCAAGGGGCGGCACCGCCCGACCAACGCAACGACTACCGAGCAGGCTCCTC